>PVLC010007499.1:8464-36982 GCA_004027655.1 Graphiurus murinus | reverse complement strand
GCATTCTCCACAGTCAATGCAGATTTGTTGAGTTTGGATTTCATCATTTTTATTTTTTTATTCTAGCCTGATTTTTCAATTTCTATTCTGTCTTTTTCAATTCAATGATTAGTTGTTTCACATTTAGGGGGATCTATATTTTTCAGCATTCTAGAACAATAATGAAATGCCTGACTCAAGATACTTATGAAGAAAAGAGCTTTATTGAACTGACAATTTGGGAGGTTCCAAGGCCCCGGGGCATAGTAGAATATTTGGCATGGGCCCCCGGGCAGATGGCAGAGTGTGTGTGTGGATCACACCTCAATCCAAGAAACTGACAGAGAAGGAGAGGCCAATCTTGATCCCTTTATAATGACCCTCTTGGGAGACCGTAAGGGTCATGGGGTGTATACCTTAACCCCTTTAGAAGGCTGAGGCCCCGGTTAGTGACTCAAGGACCCCTTCCTGGTTCCAAAGCACATTCCAGTACTGTCACCCTCAGGACTAAGCCCTCCAATTACATTGACCCCTTACAGACACTGAAACCATGTATTAACATAGAAGAATCATATATATATATATATATATACACACACATATATATCTGTATATATGTATATATATTAGTGTATATATGTATATATACATATATACAGATATATATGTGATTCTTCTATATATACATATATACACTAATATATACATATATACCTATATATATGCATATATTTAATATCTCTAATTAATATTTTTTACTGTTTGACAGAGCTATGTTATTATAAGTTTTATCTTTCCTTTACTGTTTTTTAATTACAGACTGTGCTATTAATCCATTTTCCTAGAATTTAACTCAATATAAATAAATTATTCATCCATTTATATTTTGTTTTGCTAGAAGAACTAGAGAAAAATTAGGTCAGTGTGCAGTGTCCAGACTTGGGGTATGAAATGAGTTGTGCGCTGTGACAGACATGGTCATGTGCAATCCCCTAGTGTGTTGCTCCATGGGTTTGCATAATATCATACATGGAATTCCAAGCAAAGGGAGGAGAGAGATACATGTGAATGGAAATCATGTGCCAGTGCTACCTGTGATTGGCCTGTGGACCTTGGGCTGGAGCTGAGTACGTCCTTGTGGAACGTGCCAAGTGTCCCTAAGGGCAGAGAAGACAGTTTGGACTGGGAAGTAAGGGGTCCACCAAAGTGCTTCAGTATGACTTGCTTTGCAGTCTCTACCCAAATCACCAACTTAGCACAAATACAACATGTGGAAAAAAACAGCAGGAAAGGACATTATTGTAAATGGCCACATTCAAGACAAAGAGGAGATGAACTGTATCCTGTTAACTGATAATAAAAATGAACTGTGAACATGAGAAGTGTAATTGGAAGACCACTCTTACTCATATCCTCTCACATGGAATCCTTCTCAGCTGCTCTGAGCTAGGAAAAAAGTTAGGTGAAACATCCTTTATTTTGAGATGTTGGAAATGAACATAGAATATATGTGTGTGTATATGTGTGTGTGTGTGTGTGTGTGTGTGTGTGTAATTAGAAATAATATAATCTCTCTTTTTTGTGGTACTAGGAATTGAACTCAAGGGCCTCTACGTCCGAGCTAGAGCTACACCCCTAGCCTATTTTATTCTTATTTTGAAATGGTCTCACTAGGTTGCTGTGAATGTCCTTGAACCTTTGATCCTCCTGTCTTATCCTCCCAAACACTGGGATTACAGGCATTCACCACCACAACCATCAAAAATACTATAACCTTCTATTAGAAAAGATCAAGTGCAGATGAACAGCATATATTTAAGTCAATATGCCCTAATGATAATTAGAACAATTTTGGATTTTCAGTTACCCATGACACTCTGTGAAGAGGGAACAACAGATGTTTGTTGTTGTTGTTTGATTGTTTTAGTTGTGGTTTTGGATTTTTTTGTGGTGCTGGGAATCAAACCCATGGCGTCAATCATGCTAGGCAAGTACTCTGAGTTACACTCTCAGTAGAAGTTCTGTTTTTAAATGTTCTTAGTACTTTATTTATTTATTTATTTAATGCATCGCATTGCTGCACAACCTGGAACTTGCGTAAACTCCTGACTTTTGCCTTCTTTCTAATCAGAACACGTCAGTGAAACGTTCCGCACTCCGACATTCCCTGCCCCGTAGCCTTTCTCAAGTTGGTATTTTTTGATTTAGCCTCATTAATGCTACTGAAACATTAAGGTCAAACTTTTATTTATAAATGATATTTGAAAAGTCAGCGCAGTTGGCAACACTGTGAAATGAATCGCAGAAGGACCTCTGCATGTAATAAGTCAGCATTAGCAAGATGAAAACCCTTCATCAAGCACGTGCCCGTCTTGGATATTAGGTCATGTGCTGTAGTATTATCTCCTAATCGGTCATCAGTCTGACTTGTCGGTCTGACAGAGGATCCTAATGGTAAAATATGATTCCCTATGACAGATTTTTTTCACCCTCTCAAAATTTTTTTTTCAACACTTTCCCTATACATCACTGCACAGTTAAGTATAAGAAAGTAATTCTCTGCTTGGAAGTCAGAACACTCATCTTAACTGCCAGGATGAACCAGAATAATTCCATTTGGCAAATGCAGGTACTGCATCAATGTTTCAAGTCATAAGATAGTTTTCTAGGACATTATTTTCCCCTTCCTTCTTTTTCATTCTCTCTCAACAAACCAGAGAATCTGTACTTTGCTCATAAATATAAAGGGTACCAAGTAGGCCTGGTGGTATAGGTCTATAATCCCAGTACTTGGGAAGCTTAGCCAAGAGGATCTGACATTACAGGGCAGCCTGAGAAATTTAGCAATATCCTCAGCAACTTAGGAAGACCCTGTTTAAAAATAAGAAATAAAACAGGGCTGGCGGTGTAGCCCAGAGGCAGAATGTCCCTGTGTTCGTTCAACCCAATACCAAAAAATATATATATTTTATGCAATATGTATATATATTATATATTTTATATAATATATACATATTATATATTTATATATATATTATGAAATATATATATTATATGCAATATGTATATTTAATACATAGATTTATATCCTATATATATAGGATACCAAACCAAATATAACAACAAATAAAATAGCCAATAAAAAGTCATACTGTAATGAAGATTTTTTTTTTACTTTTGCTAATCATTATTTAAATCTTCACTGTTTTTTATAGTTTTAGTAATTTAATTTTATTTTCCCCAAGCATTTTAGAGGTATAATTGGCAAATGGAAATTGTATATAATCAAAGTGAACAACATGATAAAATTGCATACTGTGTAATGATTACTGCAGTGAAATTGATCAACACATCTATCACTATATGTAATTTCATACAAGTGTGTGTATATGTGTGCAATAATAAACTTTGTGCTCTTAAAATATTCTGTAGCTGACTGTTCCAACTATGTTTGACTAAGTACTTTATAGCTCCTATTATTTTAGTTAAAAATAAATTTAGTCGACAAATGCAAAAAAGTAAAAAATAAAAATAATATTCTAAATCAAATAACTAATCATACATTAAGCACTATAGTATATGCTCTATTACAAAAGGAAAATAAGAATGCTTTTTAAAATTATAAAAAAAAGCTACTTGTGTGTTTATGTGAGGGAGGTTTCAGACATCGGAAAGGACTAGCATATGCTCCATCAAACATTGTGAGAATACAGGTACTTCCTGCTACAACAGATTGGTAAACCCACTGCCTCCTTAGCAGGCTGGCAGAAGAAAGCTAATGGGTACAGATATCATTTACCTCCAGCCACTATTTTCATACTATACTATTCTTTGGCTTGAGTTTGAAAATTAGCATTCATGTTCTCTGGCTATGTGAGAAAGTGCAAATTGCTTCTATGGTATAAGAAAATTGCACCATGCATGAAAAATTGTAGAGGCCCAGCATAATGTTATTTTCTTCCTATAAGCATAAAATTTGCTTCTAGCATTTTGTAAGCCTAAGGTAAAATCACCTTTACCCAACCAAGGCTTAAGATGATTCATGCCATGTTAAAGTATTTATAAGTTTGGTCTACTATTAAGTTTTAGCCTTGAGTGATCTTATTTGAAAACTTGGGCTATTAACCGGCCCACCTCTTATTTGTAGCTCCTGTCCTTAAAATGTTTTGCTTTTCCCAGCACTGTGAGCTTATTGCAAAACCTGACTTGATTTTTGGGGGCCCTTTACCTGTTGCCTTCTTGTTCTACACAGCACAGATTCTGGCAAGCCACTTCTCTGTGGTGCCTGAACTCTATGATCTTGCTGTTCAAGATGTCCTCTTTAGGAACTCTGAGCAGCATCCCCATGTTTTGGGAAGGCATTTGAAGAGTGACGTGCGCCCTCTACTGGCTGTGGATGGTCAGATGCCTCCAATGGAAAGTTACTGGAGCATGCATGGTGGACTTCTGTTCTTTCACAGGCCCGCGAGAGTCTTGAAAGCTTCACCCTGGCTCAGTCGGTTGCTCTAGAGTTTGTTCAAGGCACTGTTTCATTCTTCTCCAGTTTGTTTTATTTTGTGTCATCAGAAGAGTTTGATTAAAACTATCCATTACAGCCAGCCGCAGAGACGTAACAGTAAGACAAAAGACAGAAATTATTTTCTTCATTTTCTGGAAACCTAGAGTCGCAGAGCCGCAGCCAGCTTACTAATGGCACAGTCAGAGAATTTAAAAAGATGAAGCTCTGACTTTTGGCTACAATTTAAAATAAGAAAATCTAGTATCCTGACTATATATATGGCTAGGCCAGTTGTCATTGTTTGAACTCAGTTAATGCACTAGAAATGGGAAGATGTGGTGTGATATATCAGACCTTTAAAAGAATTCCATCTTTGGAACCCTTACACACTATTGGCGAGAATACTAATTAGTACAGCCACTGTGGAAAACAGTGAGGAAGTGCACCTCATAAAATTAAAAATAGTACTGCCATATGTTTCAGCTATGTTACTCTTGGGTATGTAACTGAAGGAAGTGAAGTTGGCATACAAAAGGATACCTTCAGCAGGGCATGGTGGTGCATGCCTATAATCCCAGTACTTGGGAAGCTGAGCCAGAAGGATCACAGATCGAAACCAGCCTCAGCAATTTAGCAAAACGCTCAGCTACCTAGCAAAACCCTTTCAAAATAAAAATTATAAATGGCTGTTAGGGTTCAATCCCCAGTTTTACACACACACACACACACACACACACACACACACACACACACACAGAAGAGATACTTTCATATCCACTTTTTTAAATGGTACCAAGTATCGATTCCAGGGCACTCTGTCACTGAGCTGATTTCTTAGCCTGTGTGTGTGTGTGTGTGTGTGTGTGTGTGTGTGTGTGTGTGTGTGTATAATTGAGACAGGATCCCACTAAATTGCCCAGAATGGTCTTAAATTTGTGTTCCTCTTGCCATGAACTTTCCCATCACTGGCATTACAAGAGTACACTTCCACACTTGGTTTCGTATCTATTTTTATTAAGGAGCTATTCAAAATGACTAAACTATAGAATCTCTCCAGTGTCCATCAAAATGAATGGATAAGGAAAAGATGGCATAATATGGTATATATATATATATACATATATTTATACAAAATTGAGTATTATTCAACCATAAAATTTACAAAATTTTGTCATTTGAATAGAACTAGAGAATATCATGTAAAGCGAAATGAAACAGACAAGAATCACATTTTTTCTCACATATGGAAACTGAAAAAAAATTACCTACAAGCAGAAGGGAAACTTTGAAACTATAAGGGAGGAGTAGGAAGAAGAAGAGGAAAAGGCTAGAAAAAGAATAAATGGATAATCATCAATGTACATAGGCACACATGAACACAGACATAATTCAGATCCACAGTGCATATTCTCTGCCCTAAGTTAGAACTATCTTTTTGTTAAATCGTCTTCTTTGCACTGGTAATATTTGGAAACATCAGTTTCGGTCTTAAGTACGGAGTTTCTTTCAGGATAGATTTCAAGGACAGAGAAATAAGATCCAATGTGTATGCTTACAAGATGCCACTTGTTGATTACATTTTTATTATTTATTTATACTTATTTCTGCAAGAAAGAAACACAAGATAGTCTATGTTTTAGGAAAAATGGTCACCTATTGAAAATGAAACTAATATGAGGAGCTCCTTGGTAATCACTATATTTTACATATATTAGAAGCCAAAATTGATTAAAAATTATATTTTATCATCATGAAATATGACCTTGATTCTTAGTCATATTCTTCGCTCTGAAATCTGCTTTGTTTGATAGTAACGGCAGCTTACACTTATGTCTTAATTTGCCTTTATCTTTTCATCTTTTGTGTATCTTTATAATTGAATAAGCTCTTACAGGAGACAGGAAACTATGTCTCATCTGTTTGTATGTGTGTATGAATGTGAGTGCATGTGTGTGCATATGTGTGCCAGGCAATATACTTTATGGCCTGTGCAACAAAGGGGGAAATCAGGCCGTGTGTTTATGGAGCCCCACACTAAGTTAAATTGATCCATGGATACTCAATTATCTACACACAATATGGAAGAGCAAAGTAGGGAATCTAAACAGAATATTTTGAGTCCCTAGAACATGGTATGATGTTTAAGTGATTGTACAAGTTGCTAATAAAACCTGCCTTTAAAAATATTTAAAATTGGGGAAGTTACAAAACAAAAGTCTACATGTAAAATCATAATGCAAGTTAAACATTTTCTCATTCATCATCGTCTTAGTCAAACAGATCAGGTCCAGAGGAATGACATACAAAACACAATGAAAATTACTTTTACTAGAGAAAATAGCTGAACGTGCAAATAAGCAGCAGTCTCCCATGCTGAGATAGTCTTGGGTTCAATTGGGGGAAAATGAAAAACTGCGGGAAACAATATATGAAAAGCAATTGGAAAACCAGGTTAACTGATAAAGAAAAATATCCTACTACATTTCAGAGAAGCAGTAGTTACAGACAAATACTGCGGCATGTCCAAGCAGCATCAGAAACCCTGAAATGCTAATTTTAAAAGAAAGGCCTATCACAAATATCCACTACATTTTTAGAAAAAAAAATGAATTTAATTATGATATGGTCCCTAATATTAACCAATAGGTGCTGTGATTCCATGTTAATTATTAATCTCTATTGTATTCTTGCATCTTAGATCAATGTCCCCAACAAGGTCTTTAGTGTTTGATTCACTGTGCATTTGCAATTCGTATATAATCTAAATAACTATGAGATAGAACATATAATATATGTTAGGTGTACATGCAATGCTTGCTTTCCATTGGGATTATAAACTTCTATTGCAAAACTTCTAGGTCATGATAATCTATTGTTCAAAAGAGATTAATAAGATTAAGAATTTCTTCACTCAGGTGAAACGAGAGCTGAAAACCTATCATAATAAAGCAGAATACTTGAAAAAATCTGAGTATTTTTAGCCTAGAAAAGTGAGTAACCAAGATATTTAATTTTACTACATATGAGAAATTACCATATGTAATAGATGTCATATTTCTTTCATGTTTTGAAAGTAGGAAATTCTGATCCTAAAGGTATATGTTACCCTCTATTATAATTATCTTAAAAACTTTATTAGAAATGAGCTCACCTAAACTGGGCATGGTGGCACACACTTGTAATCCCAGTACTTAGGAGGCTGAGACAGGAGGATCACAAGTTCACAGCTAGCCTCAGTAACTTAGGCCCTCCACAACTTAGTGAGACCGAGATTCAAAATAACAAAAGTAATAAAAATGGGGCTGGTTGTAGCTCAGAGGTAGAATGCCTTGGGATTCAAGCCCCAATACAAGAAGGAAGGAAGGAAGGAAGGAAGGAAGGAAGGAAGGAAGGAAGGAAGGAAGGAAGGAAGGAAGGGAGGGAGGGAGGGACGGAGGGAGGGAGGGAAAGGGAAAGGGGAAGGAAGGAGAAAGAAAGGATGGATGGAAGAAGGCAGGGATGTTAAACCAAACTTGTTCAAATAAAATTTTTATCATCATATTGACTTAAAATCCATTACTTAGGATTATAGTTACTGGAAGTAGAAAGAAAATATATCATATGTAATATTGAACCATAACAAAACTTTAGTTTTAAAAAGTTTATTTAGAATATTACAATAAATATTTATTTAGAATATTACAATTAAAATACAATGAATAATAATAGTTGAATATTACAATAAAATTCAATAAGTAACATTTTTAAACTATATCTTAAAACATTAAGCCGGGCGTGGTGGCACACGCTTGTAATCCCAGCATTCGGGAGGCTGAGACCGGAGGATCCAGGTTCGCAGCCAGCCTCAGCTACCTAGTGAGGCACTCCGCAACTTAGTGAGACTCGGTTTCAAAATAAAGAATAAAAAATAGGGCTGGGGGTATAGTTCAGAGGTAGAATGCCCCTGAGTTCAATCCCCAGTACCGCAAATAAAAAAAAAAAAAAAAAAAAAAAAAAACCATTAAAATTCCATCAATGAGTCCGCACTATCACGTGTTCCTCAGTTTGTTTATTTACTTTACGTGCTGGAGATTGACTCTGGACCTCATGCATGGCAAGCCATCACTCTACAACCCTTGCCACTTGCACTATAGTCTTATTGCGATTTTTTTTGGACCAGATTTTTATATTTGTGATCTCTATGTCTTTAATTGTGGATAAACAAAACCCATTTAAAAATATAAGATGGTGAAGATTAGAAACATCTCACAAGTTGGTCACTAGGTTATAATTAAGGCAATCTCAGAAAAAAAAAATTGCTGCACACACAGCGATTTATAAGAATTGGAAATAATTGCTAAAAGTGTCACAAATGAGTTCTCAAATTTATTTTCAATTTGAAGAATTTCCCACTGAATGGTGGGCATGCTCACCATTGTAATGAAAGACAATAGGTAGAGGCAGGAAAACAAGCTAGTCCAGTGTTACAGGACTAGCCTGTGATCATATCCCCAAGAAAAAATTCCTTGTGAATTTTGCTTAAATACATTAAATAGAAAATCCTTATGTGGCATTTACTAAATCCTCATTTAATGATGCCTTCCATTTTTACTGGTAAGAGTCTAATATTCACTTCTCTCGTTGCTATACAAAAGAATGATATACATAATTCTAATTCATAAAACTTGGACTATTGGTCTGAATAGTTGAAGAAAATGCATGTGCTGGTGGTCTTTAGAGGATTTTGTTTCTGACATAATGTTTACTAATTACTGTCAAAGTGTGATATTTGCACTTATTGACATATTAGCTCATTACTCCTAAAATAAATCCCAAATTACTGCCATAGTTATATGTATTATCATTGTTTTGTGTATTTGTAAATAAATACTTTACATTGCAAAAGATGCTTTTGAATATGGAATATAAATAAAACACAAACAAGATAATGGAAGAATAAAATGAATAAAGAAAAATTTTATAAAAATATGTGGCTACATATTAAGGACACAAAATATTTGGTAATGATATACAGACCTAACTTACATGATATATACAAATATATAAATCTTGTATAACTAACAATATAAAAGGAGACTAATAATAAATGATTTCAAATACAAAATATTTCTTCATTCAGAAAATGTTTAAATAAAATGTGGGACCTCAAATATTGGATTCCAAAAAATAAAATTCAAAATAGCCTAAAGATAAGCCCACAAAGAAATCTGAGCAATGCAAAAATAAATAGCACAAAACTGCTACCTTATTTTCACAATATTTCCTTTACTTTTATAAATTGTGTTAATTTCCTGTGCTATAAGTCTTCAACTCTAAAGCTGACAAGATATAAAATAAAATCTAAGTATAAAAAGTTCACCTTGGAGAAAATAAAACAAGTTTGATTGCTCTATCCTTCATCCAAACACTCTGAGCTCCATTTAATCACTTACAGATAAAACTATACCACCACTAACTAACTCATGCAGGAACAATGCACCTGAAAAATTAATTTACACTGTGAGTGATGAGTTCAGCCATCAGTGTTAACATCTCATTTTTTAAAAACTCAGATGCATTTATCAACTCTCTTAGGAAAGTATCAAATGTTTTCTTGTTGTACCATTGGAATAGTTTATGAAATCTTTCTTCACATCACGAAATAAATGGAATACAAGAGAAACTGGAAATAAACAAGTTTGTGCCTTTTTTCCTCTGAGAAGAAATTAAAATTTACACAAAAAAGTCAGAGTTGTTTACATCAGTGAATATAAACATTGGAACTTTAAAATTCATTTGGTGCTGTAAAAATAAAGGTAGTTTACAGTATGCATCATAAATTGTATGACAAGACTTTGACAATAAAAACACTTAAATTTTTCTATTAACAAATGAATGGTTAAAGAATCTGGGACAAGACAGTATATCCAATGAATACTTTGAAAAACATTTATGCAACATATAAATGATATGTTTACCTTTGTCATTTTTCTACATATTAGCTTAAGAAATATTCAGTTAAGACTTTAGAACACACGAAGAATTGCACAAATTTTAAAAACAGGAGGGGAAAAATAACCCACAAATGGTGATTTAGAAGGAAAATCTGAACCAGGGATTAAATTTTAATGAGGAAACAAGGTGCCCCAGTAATGCTGCCTTAAAAAGCTCTAGTGATTAGTCATTGGCAGAAAGCCTATTTTTCGACTGAATGTGGAAAATGAGACAATTGAGAAGTAAAAATAAATTTTACTTATTTCAACATTTTTCCTATTGCAGTTCTTTAAAAGTTGCTTGCACATCTACATGAAAATACTACTTTCATAATTTGTTTTTTCTTTGCAGTGCTGGGGATTGAATCCAGGACCTTGTACTTGCTAGGCAAGAATGATACTTCTGAGCCATATCCCCAGCCTGAATGAAAATACCGCTCTTAAAAGGTTTCTACTATTGTTATATATTTCCTTTTAGTATAAAAATTTATGTCCACAGTATTTCTAACTCTTTTCTTTCTTACTCAAATGTAGTTCAAAGCAAAGATTAAGTTTCTAAAGCTCTGAGTTTTTCTCATAGAAATCTTGTTGCCCCTCAGTTGCATGCAGACAGACATGCAATAAGTTCCACCTCCAATGACAATGAGTAATAGGAGAAGAAAAAAAATCCATTTCTCCAGTTACCTCATGGCAGCATTAAGTTAATACTCCCTATTTAAGTGGCAGTGGGTAATTTATTGGCATTCCCCATCACTGGCCTGATGTGAAATCACATGGATGATAGGCAGGTGAAAACCACAGTGGGTGTAATATCTCCGTAATGCTACAATGTTGACGATTTGAGGGAATATATTATTAAGGAACTACTGTGCTGATTACTTGCTTCTGTAATATATCATTCATATGATGTCACCACTAAGATGTATATGTGTAATTTATAACCCACAAAGGGAAAGGTGACAGCAGGACTTGCCATCTAAGTCATCACTTAATGTATTCATTTTTGAAAACTTTATCCTAAGTACTTAGGAGAAGGTTTGGTGACTGAACATGATTTAAACATGAAGGTGATATATTGAAGTCTTGAGACAGGTGAAATGCAGGGATTTGTTGGAGTAACTGTTAGTTTTTACTGTTACATCCAAGCATCTGCCTGAAGTTTTTGGTTTAATCAAGAATACCATCTCACTAACAGTAGGGGCTAATTTATAACATGTGTCCAGCCTCCACATTTTAAAAGCATTTTGACATGTTTTAACTTTTACTTTGTACTTTATTTAATAAGATTGTTGAGGAAGGAATTCTAAGGCATTTTAAATAATTAAGCAGTCAGATATTAAAATCTATTCATCTCATGTAACTTTCAGTAGCATGGTGGAGGGGGTAAAACATTAGGAGACATCCAAAATTCTAATGTCTCTTTTGCCAATAAAGAAAAGCATAATTATAATAAAAAATGGCTGTCTTGACATTAGTTTTCTCATGTTTAAAATAGTCAGATTTAAATAAGGCAATCTTTGTGATCATATTTAAATCTGATCCAAAGGAATTTCTCTAAAGCAAATAAGCAATCATTCCCACACATTCATTTTTCTAAAACCAATATGAAAAAACTCCAAACGTGATGATTCCTTGTAAATAATGATTTCTTGTAAATAATTCCTGTTCATGTGGAAATACAAACCACTTTCTATTTTCTTATTTTTGAATATGTAAGCAGACTGCTTAATAATACATTTCCAACCTGATCAATTTAGCAAAGGACTAATAGGTAACAATGCAAGGGCCCTTAAGAACACATTTTTTTCATGGAAATACTCTCCAATTTATTTGCTTTCATCAATATAACTTTCAGAAAATCCTGGACAGGTGTGTGTGTATAAAGTACTTTCCTTGGTCAAAGCCTCAAATACATAACCTTTCTTAATTTTTTTTACCACACAGATGATTATAATGCCAATACTTAACTTCCTAATATTCAACATTTTTATTTAAGAACAATACTAGTAAAACTCTTTTTTCCCTTGATAGAATGGTGTGATGCTTCTTGTTATGTAAGGTAGATATTGTTACAGTTAGATGGCAATACATACACTAGCAATGTTCAATGAATAGGGTTTCTTTAAGATTTCAAAGTTCGTCAAGCTTGCTGGAAACCTTGAAGAAAATTCTTGTCATCATCATGTTACTAAATATGTGCCTTAAGCAGCATTGCACAAGTTTCATTAAAAAAAAAAATAATAATTTGGCTCTTGAGATAAAAGGTGAACCTCAATAACAAACTCCTATTGTAATCAGCTCTGGGGAATATATTTTACCTTTTCATAAAATAAGATTGGTGTCTTTTGAAAAATGTGTCTGTGTTTGCTATTTTTGGCTTAGAATTGACTCAATGTGCTATATTACTAAGTAATTAGCAGATAAACTTCTGTTAAATAATTCCTGTACCCATGTTCCACCTTTTAGGAAGGCATCGATTTTTAAAGGTAACACATTAAACAAAGTTGAGTGGGACAGGATTAAAAAATCCACAACTAGCCCAACTACAGCACAGACTGTAAACTCATTTTAATGTCTTTAGCAATTTTTCTAAGGTTACAGATTGTTTCGTTAGTGTTCTCACTGCTCTAATTCGTAGAACGTGACAACAACCAGGGGAGGAAGGAAGATTTACTTGCTCACAGTTCTGAAGATTTCAGAGGTTCCGAGGTGAAGCATGCCTAATGTCAAAAATGGGAGAAAGATTAAAAAAAAATACTGCCCTGCTAGGTACATTTACCAGATATATTATATACATATTATATTATGTTATATTATATCATACTATTATACATGTTTTCTTCTCTCTAAAGAAAATTAGGAATGGTAGCGAAATATGAATATTGCATGGGATCTGAAAATATGATTAGGATTTTCAACCATGAAACATTTAAACTTTCTCAATCTCAGAAAAGGAACTAGGATTTTCATGTAATATATCACAAGGAAAAAATAAGGAATGGAAATTTTTTAGATAGGGTTTGTTTCTTCTCCTGAACAAGAAAACACAGGAAAATGTTAACGGGTAAAGTATGGCAGAAAAATGGAAATTTAACACAATCTGGAGGCTCTGAGGAAGATCCCATTTATGAAAATGTTAAAAATAGGAATGATTAGGAAAGTTCAGAAAATTATGTGGTTTAGGCAAGGAGATACAAGAAGATAAGACCGTTCTAAAACCAAGAGTAAATAGCCATTGTAAGAGAACATATCAATTCAAACAAAATACACCATAAACAAAACAAAATCAGAAAGCCAATATCTCATTGGCTTCAATGTAAAAATAACATTACCAAAGAGAAATCAAGCATTTATCAAGAAAATTGAGAATTATGACCCAATCATATTTATCCTAAACATTTAAAATGTTTCAGTTTGATGAATATTTTTTATACTTTTTTACAATTTTAAAAAGGAAAACAAGATTCTCTATAAATGTAGAAAAAACTCAACATCCATTTCAGATTAAAACATAAAGTAAAATCACTTCTCAGCAAAGAAAACTTCCTCAATCTGACAAAGAACATTTGCAAAATAACCATACAGCTAACGTTCTACCTAATGGTATGATACTGAATGCTTTATCCCCAACATCTGGAACATAGCAAGGATGTTCTAAATTCATCACTGCTATTGAATGTTGCATAGCAGACTCTAGCCAGTGCAATCAGGCAAATAAAAGAAATAAAAGGCATCCAGATTGAAAAGGAAGAAGCAAAACTGTTGTTTACTTGAAGTTAGCATGTTGTCATGGTAGGAAAACTACTCGAATTTACAAAAGAACGATGGGAAACGAGCAAGATTAGTAATGTTGAAAGATATGCAATCAACCTGAAAAGGCCAAATGTATTTCTGTAAACTAACAACAAAGTTATGGAAACTGAAAGTGAAGTATACCATGTAAAATATTAAATACCTAAATTTGCATAAAATTGTAAACCTATAAGTAGAACCACACATACTAGGACACCTGATTTTACTAAGAGGCTATAGCCGTTAAATGGGGAGAGGAGGGTCTCTTTAATTAATGACATTGGAACATCAGAGTTATCTCTACGGAAAAAAAATAAATTTGTTCTATACTTTGCATTTCACAAAGTAATTAAGTTGATCATAAGCATATTTTAAAACTTAAAAATACAGATATACGTGTTTGTGTGTCTGTGTATCTGTGTGTATGTGTGTGTGTTTGTGTATGTGTCTATTACTGGCAATTGAATTCAGAAGCATTCTACCTTTGAGCTATATTCCTAGCCCTTTTTAAAAAATTTTTTTGAAACAGAGTATTGCTAGATTCCCTAGGATCTCACTACATTGCTGAAGCTGATCTTGAACCTTCAATCTTTCTGTCTCAACTTCTAAATACTGGGATTACAGATGTGTGTCACTATGCCTAGATAACTATAAAATTTATTTAATAAAACTGGGGACTTCTCATATGCCCTTTGTCCTCGCATATGCAATAACCTCCCCCATTCTCAATTCCTCTGCTGCAGGGTACATTTATTAGAATTGATGGACTTACTTTGACACATCATTATCACCCAGAATGGACAGTGTGTAATAGGATTCATGCTTGATATCCTATATTATATGGCTTTATTTTTTATTTATTTATATTTTTGTGGTACTGGGCCCGAATCCCAGGGACATTCTACCTCTGTGCTACACCCCAGTCCTATTTTATTCTTTGTATTTTGAAACAAGGTCTCACTAAGTTGTGGAGGGCCTCACTAAGTTGGTGAGGCTGGCCACAAATCTTTGATCCACCTGTCTCAGTCTCCCAAGAACTGAGATCACAAGCATGTGCCACCACACCCAGCCATTCTATGAGTTTACAAATGCCATGCATACTATGAGTTTAAAAATGCCAGGCATCCTTCATTATAATATCATACAGAATAGTTTCACTGCCCTAAACATCACCTGTGCTTTTCCTCGGCCCTTAGTAACTATGGATCATTTCACTGTCTTCCTTCATAGACTTAACTTTTCCAGAATGTCTGGTAGTCCGAATCACATACTATGCAGCCTTTTTTATATGGCTTATTTTGCTTATAATAAGCTTTATGTCCAGCCTTTTCCTGTCTTGATACCTCATTTCTTTTTTGGTGCTGAGTAATAGCCCGTTGTCTAGATGTACCACAGTTTATCTGTTCACCTATTGAGATACATCATGATTGCTTCCAAGTTTTGACAACTATGAGTGAAACTGCTACAAACATCCTTGTGCAGGCTTTTATCTAGATGTACGTTTTCAACTACTCTGCAACAAAAGGAGCATGATTGTCAGATAATGGGTCACACACATATTTAGTTTTATTAGAAACCACTAAGCTGTTTTCCAAAGTGGCTGTATCATGTAACATTTCTACCACTGCCGGGGTCCAGCCCTCTTGGCAACAGGGTCAGGGTCCCTCAATTGGTGGGGAAGTAGACGAGGTCGCAAGAATATGCTCACACTCATGCAGTAAAAAAGCACATCTCTTTATTTCTCTTTAGCTAAAGATGTAGGCAAACTTTCTGCCATGCTGCTGCCGCCGTTGCTCTCTTACTGAAAATCTTAGCTTGATTACTTATGACAGAAAAACAATAGACAGGCTCTCTTTCATAAAGTTATAAGATATTTTGTACAGAACCGGAATGAATGAGATAAAGTCTTAATCTATAAACCTCTTTGTTCTAAGTCTCCTTGTCCTAAATATTTTAGAAGGCAAGGACACATTTTATCAGACCAAGAAGCTGCTCTCTTGAGAACAAATTCCGGCAGAACACTATGTCACTGCAGGGAAAGTTTGCTTTCTTCTTTTGTACTGGGTTTGCCAAGCATTCAGCAACATAGTATTTACCTTTATCTGCTTTCAGATAGAGCCTGCACTCTAGGCTGGAACTGTTTTTCCACAGACTTGTTTTTTTAAAGGTAAATCACAACTAATTAAGTTTACAACACGTATATAAAAATTCTTTGCCGTGGCATACCACCATCAATGAATGAGAATTCCTTTTTCTTCAGTTTTGCCAGTATTTAATGTTGCCAATGTTCTGAATTTTGTTCTTACTAATAAACATGTAGTAGTATTTGGTTGTTTTAATGCTACTTTAAATTTTCTTGAAGAGCCACCGAACTCTTTTTCACAGTGGCTGCACTATTTTACATTCCCAACAATAATGCACGAGAGTTTTCATTTTTCCACAGTTTAATACTTGCATTATTTTAATATAACCATCCTAGTAATGTCTTTTTACCTGAGTATGGTCCTGTCTTTCTTCTTCTTTTTTTTTGTTTTTTGTTTTGTTTTGTGGTACTGGGGATTGAATCAAGAGGGCATTCTACCTCTGAGCTATGCCCTTCACCAAGGATATGTATGGTGAAACTAGAAACTTCATACACTACTGGGTGCAAATATAATATAAATGGTATAATCACATTAGGAAAGATTTGAAAAGCTCATAAAAATGTTAACAATTTATTACCCACTCTTTCTAATTCTACATATTAACCCAAGGAAAAATAAATCTTATAGGAAATTTGGTACATGAAAGATTATAGTTCATTTGTAATGAAAAAAATCTAGAAATAGCTCAATATGCATCCATTAGTGAAATAATAAATAAATTTTGGTATTTATAAGTAATAGGATATGACCTCATAAAGGGAAGTAGTTATCAAAACACATGATATCAACAATTATGATGGGTGAAAGGACAGACAAAAATGATGCATACTCTGTGATCCAAGTTTCCAACGATCACAGGAAATTTGAAAATCAAAGCTAATCTGTAGTGGCAGATGGCAGTACAGAGGTTGTCTGGGGAGGAAACTGGGGAAAAATAAAGAAGAGAGATCATGAAGGGCCACTTGGAAACATTGAGGGTGAAGGACATGTTCACTCTCATTCATTGTTATGGATATAGAACTCTGTGTGTTCATATGCTCACCTTTGTGTACGTATGCTAATTATACCTTAGAACAACTTTAAAAGTAGGCATCCATCCATACCTCTTCTGCATACTCTTCTAGGTAGAGTAGAGAACCCCACATTCCTGCTTCAAGTCTTGCTTTCAGACATACAGCTGGGTGGAGTTACAATTCTATAGTTACCCAGTTTCACATGCTTCACTTTTATGTCTCGACTTACCTACAAACCATGAAAGCAATACATTCTTCTAGGGTCCACTTGTCCTAGTGAAATCATTATAATGTTATAGATATGGACAAGATTCAGTACAATGAACATAGTCATCCTGCAGTCTCAACTGCGTATCTATGCTTCTGTGTTTGTAGCAGTGGCTTAAGCCTGACCTACACATGTCGACTTCCAAGGTTAGAAATTCAGGTTGCACAGTAACTTGGCAGCCCATGATCAAGCATTCAGTCTCTGACAGGGATCAATATACAACCCAAAGCATGTTTTCAATAAGAAAATTCATATTTGCAGATTTTCACGTATATTTGCTGATATTTATATGTGTATGTGTAGGAAAAAAAGTACAGCTTACTTGATATTTAGAAGAGCCTATTTGCAGGGCTGTGCCAGTCTATCCAGAGTGATTCTGGAAGCAATGTAAACAGTTGGTTCCCCTCAGAGGCTCTGAACTTTTGGGGGACAGACAATTTCTAAATGCACAGCCCTCAGCAAAACCTGGGCAGGGAGTATCAACAGGGCTTCCCTGGGCAAAAGCACTGCATGCATGTGTCGATGCATGGGGTAAAAATAATCATGCTCTGTGGGGTCCCAGACATTGGAAGAGAGGATGGTAGAGAGCCTGCACGTGGACTTTTTCAGACTCTACATGATATACCTTTCCCTCTTCCTGATCCCAATGTGTATCCTTGCTATGTCACTGTGACGCATTGCAGTGGGTGATTTCTTGGACCTCAACCCAGACAGCCAACCTAGGGGAATCATCTATGGGAAGTGTCAGAAACTCCATATGGATTGGCCACAGATCCTGCACTTGTTCAGTTGTTTGCTTTTCTGAGGACCTTTTTACCTTTTTGCTCAACCAGCACACAAGCTTTCACAGGGGTCTGGAATGGTTGCACAGCCTTCTCCTCTGGACTCCAAACACAGTAAAGGAATTGCAAACCGATGTCCAAATAAGGGGCTTAAAATATGTAATTCTACCGTAATCCCAGTCTGTGGGAGACTGAGACAGGAGGATTGAGGTTCAAGACAAGCCTCGGCAACTTAGTGAGATATTTTTTTAAAAATAAATAAATAAATAAAAAGAGCTTGGATATAGCTAGGAGGTAGAATGTCCCTAGGTTCAATCCCCACTAACATACACACACACACACACACACACACACAGAGTTTTGTGGCCATTTTCAGCAGCATAGCAATGCCCTCAGCAATTTAGTGAGACCCTGTTTCAAAATCAAATAGGGCTGGGGGTAGAGCTTCAAGGTAGAACACTCCTGGTTTCAATCCTCAGGAACACACACACACACACACACACACACACACACACACACACACAGGCATTTATCTATGCTAGTATTCGTATGCACTATGTTGGTCCTTACCATGGTAGAAAAATAGACTAGAAAAGATATTACACTTGAGAGAAGTGATAAGACAGAGAATTGCTCAAGATTGAGGTCCAAGGATGTGAATATAAAAGGAAAAGAAATATTTCAACTAAAACGTAAAAGGGAAGAAAGTATGTCTGCCTGGGGAGACAGAAAATGATAAGCTTCTATAATTGTTCTGTTATTTATTATGTAATACTGCCTTAGTTATTATTCTAAAGAGACATAATTTTCTACTGAGCTTGAAAGGAGAAGGTAGAGAGTTCTCAAGTTTTCTCCTTAATCATATTAACAGACTAGCAATTCTGTCATCCTCCGCTGGTTACAGTGACTATATGTTGAGTTCAGTGTCATTTTCTGAGAACACCTTCCAATTGAATATGAGCAGGTAAGAACTCAGCAGATAAAATAATATCACAGTTTTGAGTAAAAATTTCTCTTCTCAAAAACATAAGAAAACTTGAAGCACCACTATCCCCATTTCTTTAAGTTACTTCATATGTTTATACTCTTTTACAGTGATATTTATCACTGGGCAAATTTCTTAGCTTCCAACTTATATTGATATAACATATATGTTTGCAGTGTGTTGTGTGTGTTTTCCTCCTATAATCTTGATTTATGTCTGAAAGCTCCATTGGGTCATTTCTTTTTATTAAAACTACATTCTCTTTCCCTCGACATCATGCGTCACATTAGAAATGATAAAAATAATGAGCAGAATGAGAGCTCTGTTTGAAGTTGTCTAATCTATAAAATGCACAATTTGTACCATGCCATACAAATTGAACAAGAGCTTTATTATAAATTCAAAAGATTTTTCTAATCTGAAATAGATTTCCAAATTTAATAAATGCTTAGTTGAAACACATTTTCCTTCAAACTATATAGCACATTAATGTAATCAAATAACTTTGTTCAATTGCCATTTTGCTTTAATATAAATGCCTGATTTTGCTGCCTGAGAAGTTAGTTTTGCAGGAAAGTACTGGACAGCAAAGACATGATAAGGTCTGTGACTCCAAGCCTTCTTTCTGTATAGGTTTCACGGGGCAGCACATTTTGTATTCCTTTGCATTACAAATGGGTAAATTGTATTCCTCATGTTTAGTGCATCTGCATATATGCACCTACAATGACCTGTGGCCTGCACAAGGCTTTTTCTTGTCAATACATAAAAGAGGGAAACATATGGTCATCCTTTCTAAATCTCATTTCAGGGTCTTGAGCTGAAGGGTCACCTAAACTAAGGAAACAGGATAGAGATGGACGGTGAAAGCCAGAAACCAATAAATGGCTCTGCATCAGTGCTGGTTTAGCTCGTCAGAAACTGAGCATGAAAGAGAGCAATAAAGCAGTCAGAACAAAAGAGTGGCTGGGTCAGGAGAGATGGATTCTTTGGCAATTAGGACAGCAAGCCTCAGGTTTTCAGGACAGTGATGTGCATTGGTCATCCTAATAACCGAGAGAAGCTAGAGATCAATCAGACTGGAAAATACTCATAACATGCTGCTGCTTATGACAGTGTTCCTGATGCTGGTTCGCCCAGCGACTTAATGGGCTTATTGTATTGTCAAGTATCATGCAAAGCAATACAAAGCATAAGCAAATCTTTAAGTCTCCTAAAACGTTCCACAGACTAGCCAGGCATGCTGGTGCTTGCCTGTAATTCCAGTACTTGGGAGACTGGAACAGGAGCATTTCAACTCTGAGTACAGCCTCAGCAACTTAGCAAGACCCTCAGCAACTTTCAGAAGTCCTGTTTCAAAATGAAAATAAAATATGACTGGAGGTGTAGCTCAGAGCTAGCCCCTAAGTTCGATACCCAGTACCCCACCCCCCCAAAAAAATCCACACAATAAGTATTATTCTGTTTTCTTCTATTAATTAATTTATTCTGATTGACAAAATATTACATATGTTAATGTATGTTGGCTTGAAAAATGTATTCATTATGGAATAGCTAATTTGAGCTAATTAGCATATGCATTATCTTATATATTTCTTCTACAGATTAATAAACTGATGTCCTTATATTTCCCTAACTCTCTGCAGAAAGCAATGAGCCAATAATATGTACCATATTTTTAAAAATTGCTAGCCAGATGTGGTGGCACAGACCTGTAATCCCAGCCCTTGAAAGACTGAGACAGAAGGATCATGTGCTCGAAGTCAGTCACAGCAATTTAGTAGGATATTCAGCAACTTAGCAAGATCCTATTTCAAAAGAAAAATAAAAAGGGCTGTTGGTGTAGTTAGGAGGTAAAATGTTTTGAGGTTCAGCTCCCAGTACCAAAAAGATGGCTAGTGATAAAATGTTTTTTTTAATCTCAGTAGATATTTGTAAAACATTGTTTTAAGAGAACTGGAGAACCCTCAGTTCAATCTCTAGTAACACAACATAATATATAAAATAAAAGTATTTTGCCTGTGGAGTTCTATATATTGTCCATTGAGGTATTTATACGCATACATACATAAATGTTGATTGTACATGTTTACTAGGTCAAGTTTGCTAATTGTTTACTATTTTTTTAAAAAAATGTGTGATTATGAGCAAATTTTTTGATAACAGTGTCTTAAAACATTCACTACAATTGGGGGACTCAGTAGTTATTCCTCAGAAACTATGAGTTTTGAATCAAGATAGAAATCCTATGTGGCATAACACTGATTTTGTACTGTACTATATGTATGGATATTCACAGTGTGCTTGAGGCTATGAAACCTGGATCTTTCAAAAATTTTATAGATATAGGATATAAGATACTGGTCATCCTTCTGTCACTCTGATATTTTACTTGTTTACCAAGACAGTACTGTAGATTTATTAAAACCCTTTAATGTGGTTGGCAAATACCCCTGCCCAATTTTCTTTTAAATTCATGGGAAGTATTTTGACTATTCTTAGCTATTTGCTTTTCTAGGTATTTTTTAATAAGCTTCCTCATGTTCATCATAATTTCATTGTAATTGCATTAAATATACATATAAAAGATAAATTATATTTATGATATAATATTTCTACTTATGCTTGGGTATAATTTCCCAAATATTTAGGTTTTATTCAATGTGTTATAAAATTTGCATATTATTTTTCTAAAAGTTCTGGAAAATCAATCACAATATTTCTCGATACCTCATACTTATCATTATTACTTTTGCCTTGCTAGTGCTATTAAATCTCTATCTTAATTTATATTGTAATTAAATGTTTTTTCTGGTGTATAGAAATGTAATTTATGTTTATATATTGAATTTATATCCAGTAATCTTTTAAACTGCCTGTTGGTTTTTGAAGGAAAAATGTCTACAGATTTGCGACTAAAGGCAGTTTGGATTTTTCTGTTCCAATGAATAAATCTCTCAAATCACTTTTCTTTTGCAGTATTATTGCACCAACTAGAAGCTTCAGTAAAGTGTGGAATAGAATTAGTGGTAGTGGGCATGTTTTCCTTGTTTCTATTTTAATAGAATGGCTTCCAGTGTCTCTATACAGAATGGGAATTGCTGTAAGGCTTTGATAAATTCAGTTTTATTCCCATTTTGCTAAGAAATCTGACAAGAACAGGAGCTATACTGAATCTGTTGAATCTATTTTAAACTTTTGTTCATCTAATATATGAATATGGTGAATTATATTTACAGTTTCTTGAATGTGGAACTACTTTTACATTTTTAAGATACACACCACATATTTAAAATATGTTTCCTTATTTGTATAGTGCCAAATTTACTTTGTCAACGTTTTGCTGAGGGGCTATACACATATACTTATAAATGAGAATGCCTGCAATTTTACTTATTTATTTATCTTTTACTTTTCTGACAATGTGTCCATATTCTAACACCATGGGTAAAAAAGTATCATCTCTATTTCCATCTTTGGGAAGATTTTGGTAGCACTCACCTGGAAAACACCTGGGCCTGTTTGTTATATGAGGTTTTTTTTAATCTGGAGATTTGGCTTAATGATCTGTGCTAGACTTGTTCAGGCTTTCTTAGTTTTCCTTCTGGGAGTTGTTACGGTTTTTGTTAAGGAAGTCAGGTGTTTGCAGAACCTCCTAATGTATTGGCATGCATTTGCTCAGTTTTCTTTCACTCTTTTAAAAACCTGGTGCCTGACATGAGCCTCCCATTCTAGTTTTCCTATTTTTTTGTCTGAAGTGTTTTTGATAAGCTGGTTCAGAAGACCAACTCTGCCATTGTTAATCTTGTTTATTTCATTTGTTCCTTACTATGAGTATTCATATATTTATTTTGTGGTACTGGGATTGAACCCAGGAGTATTTTGCCTCTGAGCAATACCCTCAGCCCTTTTTTATTTTTTATTTTTATTTTGATGAGAGTCTCACTGAGTTGCAGAAGGCATTGCTAAATTGCTGAGGCTGACTGGGAACCTATGATCCATCTCAGCCTCCCAAGTACTAGGATTACAATCATGCTACACCACACCTGGTTTCCTTACTGTATTTAAATTGCTACGGATCTACGTTATCTAATTCAATGTCTGGAATTTTTATTGTTTATAATCAATTTAGACTATACTTGCATTTCATATGATACATAAATTGTTGCTTTTTTTGTTTCACTCCACATTCAGCTTTAGTTTCCATTATATTTTTTATACTTATGAATGGCTTAGATTTCTATGGGAGGTATAGCAATGCATGGAGTATATTGTGATTTTTGTCCTTATGAATTTTCATTAATATTATACCTAGCAACATAGACTTTGTCAAACGTTCTTTGTTACTATATTTTATGTGTTTGAGAACATATGATTTGAAAATTTAGTGTGATATTACAAATATAAAGCCTATCAGGGGAAATCAAGGTTAATTATTAAAATGCTAATATTGATCTTTCGGTTTATCAAAACTGTAGAAAAATATTTTGAGATGTTTCATACTGCTAATGGATTTACTGGACATAATTTGAAATTTCTCAATACGTATTGTTTTAATTTATAAACTTTTTTAAGAATTTTCTTTATTAATTGTAAATAGTACTATTCTCATACCTATTTCAGATATTAATATAAATATCCCAGCTGTATTTTTAAAAGCATTTTTCTCTTGTCATTATACTTTGTATTTACTTGCTTGCTAGTGATTTTGCTTACCATTCCTTTTATCCATTCAGAATTAATTCCGAGATTACTGTCCTTCTGAGCAGAGTGTCAATGAGGTCTTACAGTTTCAGTTTGAGGCTCTCCTTCTGAAATTGAGAACGCTCAGGTCTAGGCACAGAGCCTGCTAATTAAAGGATGAATCCAAGCCAGGCATGGTGGCACACGCTTCTAATCCCTGCATTTGGGAGGCTGAGACCAAAGGATCCGGGTTCGTAGCCAGCCTCAGCTACCTAGTGAGGCACTCTGCAACTTAGTGAGACCCTGTTTCAAAATAAGGAATAAAAAATAGGGCTGGAGGTGTAGCTCGGAGGTAGAATGCCCCTGAGTTCAATCCCCAGTACCGCAAAAAAAAAAAAAAAAAAGTAAAAATAAAAAATAAAGGGTGAATCCAGGCCCCACCTGCAAGCTGTGCCTGCGCTTCCTGTTCATAACAGGTGTAGAGAGTGAGCTGTAGCCTTTTCTTTTTCTAAAAGCACAAAACTCTTGTGTCTTCTTTAATTTTTTGAGAAATTTTCATGCTTTTTATCTTCTTCCCTTACAATTCATTTATTTTTACTGTGTGTTTGGAGTGACGCATATGGATTCTGGCCTTAAACAGAAACTTGTATGAACTTTATTGATAGCCAAGCAAAACCTCATTAATAAATTTTGAGCATTTTCAGATACTACAATCAAGCAGAGCTTATTATTTCCAAACACTAAAACAATAACCTTTTGGTAAAGAAATAAACGAGCAGTGCAAAAGTGATTCAGCAGGAATATTTTATCTTTTTTACATGCATGAAGATTACCCAAATAGATGGCTTTTTAATATCTGTATTCTATTGCCCATACATTTTCAATGTAGTGTGGAAAAAAAATTGAGAAACTGATATACTTTATACAGTTATATTATACCAAAGCTTCACGTTTAGTAGCTACTTTAGCAAAAGTAATTATTTTCTAGGTTTTGAAAAATACACAATGATAAATTTTCTAATTGTGCATGGCCTTGATATAAAAATAAAGTTAGGTTTCTTCAATCCAATTATACAATTTATTTTTATTATATTTTAAATATATCTTTGGGGCCTTGCATTTATACATCATAGTGATGTTCAAAGTGATGCAAACGTACATGGACTCAAGCTGTATTTCCCTCTGGCTCGTACTCCACACTCTCTTCTTCCCAGCACATGTTAGCGAGATTGGGAATGATAACTTCATATTATAGATATGGAATTATGTATCAATTGTGAAAATAATTAAATAAATTATTTACTTATTTGGTACTGGGGGTTGAACCCAGGGGTATTCTACCTCTGAGGTACACACCCAGCACTTCTTATTTTTTTGTTTTGATACAAGATCTTGCTATGTTTCTGAAGGTCTTGCTAAATTGCTAAGACTGGCCTAGAATCTGCAATCCTCTTGTCTCAGCTTCCCAAGTATTGGGATTACAGGCATGCGCCATCATGCCCAGATGAAATTTATTTTTAAACGAAGTGTTAATTATTTAGTGGCTCACACCTATTACCCCATCTCCTAGGGAGGCTGAGGAAGGAAGATTGCAAGTAGAAGGCCAGCCTAAGCAACATACTGAGACCCCTTCTCAAAATAGAAAAAAAAATGACAAACATACAAAAATGCAAAAGTTGAACCTTCAGATTTCACAAAACATGTTGTGCAGACTTCTCCTGTGGTCTACTCTCCAGTATCTATTACAAGTGTTTTCAGTTCAAAACACAATTGAGCACATGCATTTTATAAGTTTGGAGAAACTTAGGATTCATTATGGGTAAGATATAAAATAATGACCAAAATTCTCAGAAACCACATGCCTTCAAAATAATTTTACATATATACATATACATATATATGATAATGTGCTCCAAACAAGAGTCACTATTTCCAACACACTTGTGTTCTGTACAATGAAATTCTCAGACACTGATTACAATTGGAGACCCATCCATTTTATCATACTTTGTTGTACAGGGAGCCACATGCCAGTTATGACTCATGACAGATTCAGAAAACACTAATATCACAGATTATCCATGTATTTCAACTTCACTAGCATTACATGTGAGAGGGTGAGGGAGACTGCTACTGTGTATTCTTAATAAAATAAAATGCCCTTCAAACCCTGTCTCATGTTTATGCAGGGGTACACTTCTAAGACCAACTCCTCTGTGCCTTGGCAAAGCTCGCTGAGAAAAGCAGCCCAGTCCCTTCTTCCATGCAGACAGCTGTCCTAGTTGGCCCATCCTCCGCTGGTCTAAAGGCGGCTTGAGATGGAGCTGTAAATGGAAGGGTGTTTAGAGAACTTTCTCTTATTCTAGGCAGCTGATTTTTTATAGATCTGCACCCAGGACTTGTGCCCGTTTCTTCTTTTCCACATCTCGTGTCCTGCCCGTGAGTGTGCTCCTTAGTGTGTGTTCTGATGCGTGCATTCTCAAAATCACTTGCAAATCCATCACACCTGCCTTGTACCAGGCATTTCCTGTACCTGATCCTTACAAAAGCCCCTTTACAGCTCCCTCTGGGATAGCAATGCTTCCCTGAAACCAGTCTGTCCTTCGGTAATTGGGCTTTGATTGGACCTCCCTGTTTACACATGCAGTCCTTGATTGCATAGCAAACAAGCGTTATTTCTGTGGATTCCTTTCCCTGAGTTGCATATCTTTTAGTCATTGCTTTTAGGGACCAATATTAGTGGTGAAAGAGACCTTAAATACTTCCTATGATGGATATATCTGTTTGGAGAAATCACCTACATCAATGCATTCCCGTTATAAAATTTCTTATTCTTTCACGAAATAAAATAAGGCAATTTTGTTTCGGTTGTACTTATTTTTTTGCACTGCTGATGCTCCTCGCTGTTAATCCACCCAACACTGATGCTGGAGATGATTCCCTCTAATAAGTGTAGTCTGGTGACATCTAGTGGTGGCTCTGAAATGTGTACTTTCACTGTATCTTGTCTTGGTTCGCAAGTGCTGTGCCATTCTATATAGAAAACAGGAAAAACAAGGTTTGGGGTTTTTTATTTTTTATTTTTTATTTTTTGGCCAGTTGATGATTCAATAAATGTATTTATGACATAAAAGATAAGAGTCAACTTCAGATAAAAAAACAAAATATTTAACAAGCTGCCTATTGTGAAACAGTTTTCCATTGCAATGACGTAAGTTTCCAAAGCAATACTTGTATTAACTGACCTAGAACATTTTTAGGCTAGGGGAGTAAAATTCCACAAATAGTGGTTACTATATAGAAATAATAATTATTATAATCTATATATTCTATGTTATTATTTACTGAGTTTCACCATATGCCAGTCACTCTGTCTTGGGGGCACTAGGGGGATATAGCTGTGAACACAGTAAAAACTAAACTTCTACTGTCCTGGAGCCATGATTCTAGAATGAGTGCTCCTCCACAAAAGTGACTCAGCCTCTACTAGGTGTCTGACATGCTGCCAATACTCTCTTTTTTATGGGTGCGTATTAATTATACAGAAGAGTAGGTTTCATTGTGGCATAGTCGCCCATCCATACAACATAATTTGATAAATTTCATGTCCCACAACCTCCCTTTGCCCTCCCATACTTTCCTCCCAAACACCTTTTCTCTACTCTAATGGTCTTCCTTCTTTCCTTCTACTTTCTTAACCTTTTCTTTCTTTCTTTTCTCTAGTTTCCACATATGGTTTTCTAAGTCTGGTTTATTTCCCTCCGCATAATATTCTCCAGTTCCAGCCATGTTCTTGCAAATGACTCAATGTACTTCTTTGTCATTATCTGTTAATCTATTGACAGATGCTCAGGCTGGTTTCATAATTTGGTTATTGTGACTTGTGCTGCTATAAAAATGTGAATGCTCATATCTCTATAATATGCTGTTTTTAATTAATTTGGATAAATACTGAGGAATGCTATACCTGGATCATATGATAGTTAAATTCCTAATCTCTTAAGGAGCTTCCATACTTACTTCCAAAGTAATTGTACTGATTTATAATCCCAATAGTGTATAAGGGTGATATTTTTCTTGCACCCTCACCAGCATTTACATTTGCATTCTTGATGATTGCCATTCTAATTGGATTGAGAGGAAACCTCAGTACTTTTGCACTTTTCATTGAATCTGTAGATCACTGTGGTTAGTATAGATTTCTTTTTTTTTAATTTTTATTGTAGTAATTCGTGCAATATAGCATACATCTTTGTTAAGTACAAATTGTTAACAACATATTTGCACAAAATTCTCATTTGACCCCTTCCCCGATTCCCTCCCTATTCCCTCCCCCTCCCTCCCCCTAAGGTTCACTTCAGTGAGTGACCTTGATATGATTGTGTAGGTACATCATGTGCTT
>PVLC010007498.1:0-63043 GCA_004027655.1 Graphiurus murinus | reverse complement strand
AACATTTGCTGAGTTCTGTTGAACTTTCTCCTCAGTGTGTGTGTGTGTGTGTGTGTGTGTGTGTGTGTGTGTGTGTGTGTTTTACTGGGAATTGAACCTAGGGCATTCGACCTCTGAGCTACACCCCTAGCCCTATTTTATTTTTTTATTTTGAAACAGGGCCCCATTAAGTTGCAAAGGGCCTTAATAAATTGCTGAGGCTGTCTGGGAACTTGCCATCCTCCTGTTTCTGCCTCCTAAGTAGCCCTATTTCATTTTTTTATTTTGAAACAGGGCCCCATTAAGTTGCAAAGGGCCTTAATAAATTGCTGAGGCTGGCTGGGAACTTGCCATCCTCCTGTTTCTGCCTCCTAAGTACTTGGATTACAAGCATGGGCTACTACGCCCCTGGTTGGATCTTGCTCCTGAATAGCAAAATATCCGTCATCTTCTTCAACCTTGCAGCAGGCTTTCAAGGTTTAGAGCCCAAGGCCTTTTCTCACTGAACAATGGGAAGGCCAGGTTCCAGAGAGGGTTAGAGACTTGCTAACGTCACACAGCAAAGTTGCAGCAGACCCAGACCCAGGGGCAAAAGTCCTGGCTCCCTGGAGGCCCCACCATAGCATCAGCGGCCAGTAGCCACTCTCCCCGGGTGGCCCCTCCTCTTCCCGGGCAGAGCAGGCAGTGGTGGGCTGCTTGGGTGAGGGTGGGCCCAGGGGAAACAGTAGGAGGGGCGTGGGTCCCAGGAATGAAGGCTCTGTCTCCAGGGAAGGCATGTCTGCCTCAGTGCCCGGGGGTTAATGGCTTTTCTGAAGATCACAGCTGAGGGTTAATCACATTCCTTAATTCCACAGCTCACCAGGGCCTTTCCCATTAGCATTGCAGGCCATGTCTACCCCTCGCCCTGCCCCCACCCAGCAAACACATCAGCCAGGGGCGTGCTCCAGGGCCCCACTTCAGACCTGAGAGAAAGAAAGAAAGAGACCCTCCCTCCCAGTTCTAGGTCTGAAGGGACCTTTCCTGGGGCACTTACCCTGGGAAGCCATTCAGGGAAGAGCTGCCCCTTATCGGACAGGCAGCCACTCACCACCTGTGCCTGAAAGACCCCATTTAGACACATTAATAGGTCCCAGGGCAGACAGCTGGCGTCCGCTAAGTAACCCTCCTCCAGGGTGAGGACAAGAGATGGGGCAGCAGGAGGCTCAGTCACAGGTCCTCCCTGGGTGCCCCAGTGCCATGCTCATGCCCCTTTGACACCCAGGAGAATGGGGTGGCTCTGGGAGGGGCATGGTTGGGGGACCAATCCTGAAAGATCATTCCCCATCTCCACAGAACCCACAACCAGCTTCTCTGGCTCAGCCTGGTGGCCAGGAGACTGTCCCTAAGTTTCCAGGGACACTCCCATCTCTCCAGCCATCTGAACAGTGTTCAGGAACCCCTGGCCCTGCACTGACCACAGCCTGTCTCCCTGGGGGCAGGAGCAGACACAGCTGCACCCCAGGCTGGGCTTGGGAAACCAGAGCAGGCACATTAGTGTGACAGGCATCAGGGTTGTGCCACCTCGGGGGAACGGACCCGTACCGGTGTTCCTCGATCTTGCGTCAATAACTCCTGGAGCCGGCGGTACATTTGTGCTGACCTTTTCCAGTGATGACAGATTCCCGCAGGGGAGCAGGAGGTGGCAGCGGCCGCCCCTGTTGCTGACAGCCCCTGACAGGGGCAGAGGCAAGGCAGCCACTTGGAGAGAGTCTGTGCTGGTGACCCGCAGGCCCTCCCTGTGCTGGGGCCACCTGCTGGGCATTACAGGCTGACACACCACATGGGGTGGCCCATCTCTCCCCCACCACTCTCCCCAGGGTTGCCTCCTCCTCATTTGGTTGCCTGAGCCATTTTCCCACCCAGCAGACCTTTCTCCCTCCCTTCACCCTGTCCAATTTTCTTTAGAACCTTCCCCTGGTCCTTCTGCCTTCAAGGCACTTGTTCTGACCACCCCGGGACGTCTCTTGTAGCTTCGGCGCTGGAATTAATGCTTCACTGTTTAAGTGCCCCCCACTCCCCGTGTGCCCCCGCTGCTGGCTTAGTGTGCCATCAAGTCCCCCGCACACTGCACACACCAAGGTTCCTGTCATGGCCTCTGGGAGGGGCTAGTGACAAAGGTGGAAGTCATGTTCTAATTTCTCCTTGACAGCACCGCCAACCTTGGCTGTGAACATTAGCACAACACTCAGGGAAAACAGTTCACCAATCAAGGGCCTTAAAGTAGGCATGTCCTTTAGCAATTGTCTTAGGTTTTTGGACAAAGGAAATAATTTGGGATACAGAGGTGTGTGACAAAGAGCATTCAGCGCAGCTTTGTTGGTTGTGGTACTGGGGATTGAGCCCAGGGGTGTACCACCTTTGAGCTATGCCTCCAGCCCTATTTTATTTTATTTATTTTTTTATTTTGAAACAGGGTCTGGCTAAGTTACTGAGGGTCTTGCTAAGTTGCTAAGGCTGTTCTCGAACTTGTGATCCTCCTATCTCAGCCTCTCGAGTACTAGGATTACAGATGTGTACCACCACACCTGTTATTATAGAAAAAAGAATACTATAGGAAAAATGGAAGGGGAGAAACCAGGGCACTTGGACATGACAGAATATCTTGAAGTTACTAAAGTCATGGGTAATAAGAATTTCTTGTGACTCCGAATATGCTTAGATTTTGATGGTAAATGAAAAAGGAAACTAGAATGACAATTATATATAAAATGTGTACAGAAAAACTAGAAAGAAATATAGTTCTATGAACAGTTGTCTTTAGTATAGGAGTATGGAGATTTTATCCTCCTTTTCACTTTACTGTATTTTTTAAAACTTTTCTAATAAGCGTGTGTTGCTTTTAAAATTTAGACAAACATTTGTGGCATACATATATATATAACCAGATATCTTAATTTGGAAGAAGCTGTGGCCCCATACCTGCTCCCACCCTTTCCTTCCAGTTGTCCAAGCCTGGGGGACCCCCGGAGCAGCCCCTGTGGAATCAGTCCTTCATCTTCTACGGCCGAGATGGAGCCACCGACTTCTCAGAAGGCACCGCCCTGGTGCTGGAGTACTACTCGGCCACTTCAAGTAGGCGGCCTGCCCTGTTAGCATGCCAGGGCAGCCATGGGCTAGGGGTTTCCAGGTGCCAAGGCGGTTTTCCTATAGAGGAGGGCTTGGCTGGATTCCTTGTTCATGTGGCAGCTGTAAGGGCACTGGCCAGGACATATGAGACCATTCTCATAATAGTTCCATATGCTTTTATTGCACCTATCAGCGAGGGTGGGAGGGTACGGGGAGGGGTGGGGGGGGAGGATTCAGAGACCAGCTGATCCACAGTTTTACTTCCACACTCTGGAATCAAAGTCCCCAAAGGACAGAGACTAGGGTGATCTATATACACACCCAGAGGCACAGGATCTGTTTGGAGTTGGTTTTTAATTCACAAAGCCCTAAAGACTGGAAGAGAAGGAGGATGCATGTGCAGGAGGAAGCCGGGAGGCAGGAGAACTGGTGTGTGGGGGATGGTGGGGGAGAATAGATGTCTGCTTCAAAGGATGGGGCCCAGGGGCTGGGATCTGAGAAGCCGGGTGGAGCCCCAGCTGGTCCTTGTCCTGCAGTGAAAGACAGCGATCCGTGGACCCTCGGCCAGCCCCTGGGCATCTCCGTGTTGCCGCTGAAGAGTCGTTTGTACCGCAGGATGCTGACAGGGAAAGGCTTGAACGGGCTGCGAGTGGAGCGGCTTCCCATTACTGTGAGTCCCCACCCTGGACAGGCCTCCCGCTCAGGCCCACGCCCACCGCAGCCTGCTCCACATCAGCATACCTGTCAGGGGTGTGTTGACTTCAACAATTTCTATCAGACCCCCAGGAGGGAAGTTTAGCTCTGTAGGTGTAAGCAGCTCCCTGACACCAAACACCCATCTTGTCTCTGGGGTTTGAAGAACCAAGCCAGGGAGAGTGGCAAGGGCTCAGGTTTTCAGCCAGACCTGGGTTCAAATCCTGTTATGCCCCATCCTCTCTGTGGAACCCGGGGAAAATTACTTAACTTCTCTGAACCTCAGAGTCCTCATTTCCTTCCTTCCTTCCTTCCTTCCTTCCTTCCTTCCTTCCTTCCTTCCTTCCTTCTTTCCTTCCTTCCTCCTCTTTCTTTCTTTCATTAATTTATCTATTTATTTTTGGTACTGGGGATTGAACCCTGGCTCATTCTACTTCCAAGCTATACCCCTAGCCCTTTTTAAAAATTTTTATTTTGAGACAGGGTCTCGATAAATTGCTGAGAGTCCCACCAAGTTGCTGAGGCTGGCCTCAAACCTATGATCCTCCTGTCTCAGCTTCCCTAGTACTGGAATTACAGGAGTATGCCATCATGCCCAGCTGAGTCCTCATCTCTAAGATGGGAACAGTGTGCCCAGGACACAATCTCTATATAACAAGAGCTTCAGGAGCTCAGGCAGTAGAGTTAGACTGTATGTCTGAGTCCAAATTCTGGTCACCACTTACCAGCTTATGAGACTGTGAGACAGTTGCTTAAAGCCTCAATGCCTCGGTTTTCTCATCTACAACATGGACTCACAGTAATAGTACTTTTCTCTAGAGTTGCTGTGAGATTTAGTTCTCAATAGAATTAATATCATTATCATCATTATTGCCTATTTCTATGCCACCTTTTCCCCTAAAACGTTTCTGGCCATCCTGACGTAGCAGACCTCAGCAAATGCATACTTCCTTTCGGCCGGGAGGTGAGGACACCAACCTGAAAACCAGTGGAGTTGAGAAGGGCGGTTGGAGGAGATGAGGGGACCAGAGGCAGAAGGCTAGCTCCTGTCCTCCTGCCTCCTAGACACAGCCCCCAACACACACTTTCCTGGGGAACCCAGAACAGTAGGTGCAGCAGAGGCCCGAAACTGCCCTGGCCAGGGTGATCTGAATGCCCCTCCCCCTCCCCAGGACACCAACCTGAAAACCATCAATGGCGACGTCCCCACAGTGGATCTCTCCTTCCAGTTGCTTTCCTCTGAGGTGAGTCTGCAGCCAGGGCAACATGCCAGCTCCCCAGACCCCTCAGCTCCAACTCCTTTATGATTGCTGGCCTTGTTCAGGGCAAGAGGGCCAAGGGTCTCTGTTAGAAAGGGACTGGTGCTTTGGATGGAGATGTCTGAGCATGATTTGAGTCACCAGAATACTAGAAAGAAAGCTGAAATTGGGCAGAGTGGAGGGAGAGCAGACCTGGAAGTCTGTCTCTGACCCAACCCATACCAAGCCTGTCTCACTGGAGTGGACGTTCCAGGAGGGTGAGCCTACGATATCAGTTTTTTTCTGCTGCTGCATCACCAATGTAGCAGCTTGAAGCAGCACCCATTTGCTAGCTGACACTTCTGAAGGTAGGGAGTTGGACACAGTGTGGCTGAAATCAAGATGTCCACAGGGTCCCATTCCTTCCCAGAAGCTCTGGGGAAGAATCTGACTACAAGCTCATTTGTGTTGCTGGCAGGATCCGGTTCCTTGCAGTGTAGACTGGCATCCCAGATTCCTTGCTGGTTGTCAGCAGAGTGCTCTCAGCTCCTGAAGACCCCCACATTCCTCCTCACAGCAGCCCCCCTGCCATCTGGAAGCCAGCCAACCCCCTCACATTTCAAAATTCTGACGTCCTCTTCCTTCAGTTAGAAGCCAGAGAAAACTGCTTTTAGGGGGGCTTGGTGTGATGATAAATCTGGTGTGATGGATAAATCTCTCTATCTTAAGGTCATCTGGGTCATGTAACGCAACAAGAACACAGTATCATAGCTCACCAAAATTCAGGTTCCAAGGATTAGGGTGTGGAATCTCAGGGTACCATTCTTGGGATCCTGCCTACCACAGCAGGGTTGGTCTAAATGGACAGGCACCTGGGCCTGAGTCCTGCCTGATGGCTGGGCAGCTGTTCCTCTGCCTAGCTACGCCTGGGCTCAGAGTCCAGCATGGGTCGTGGTTATCGGGCTACAGTGCACCTAGGAGGTACCAGCTGGAGTTTTCCTTCTTTCCTCTGTGTGGTACTGGGATATGGACAATTTGACCATGAGCCCAGGAAGTATTTAGGTTGCTCCTTCCCGTTTCCCATGCCTGGAAAAATAGTCCCCAGCTCTGGGGTAGTACTTGGCTTGTAACCTTACTGTGAAGAACACAGGGAGCTCCATGGTGTGGGATATGAGGGGTACATCTAGGAAGGTACCAGCCTGAAACTATCTTCCCACAAGGCTTCTCCCTGCCGCGGGCACCCAGTATTGTCCTCTTGGGATTCTTTTGATACCTGTGTGGGAGAGAGCTTTTTAGATTCTCCCTGACAACCCCCTCAAACCAAGTGGGGTAATAAGGCATTGAAAGGCGAGGTCACAAAAGAAGCAAAAGACTCCAAGAAAGTGGATGCAAAAATCTTTGGAGGGAAAAAAAAATGTTACAAATTTCCCAAATAGGAGCCCGGCTCACCATGGCCTTTCCCGGGTCTAGAGTCTGCCAGTGACCACCGCCTGCCCCTTCCTCACCTCCATCTGCTCCCTGCCTTCTGCACTGGGCACATGCTTCCTGGGACTAAAAGGATCATCGGGTGCCCCTGGTCAGGGGACCAGTGGACTGGGGCAGGCAACAGGCAGGTGGGCAAGATGCTTCCCCAATTGCCCAGGGGCTGGGCACAAAGGTCTCCGGTGATGAATTATTCACCGGAGCTGTGCTAAGTGCAGAATTAATCCCTTTCCTTCCAGCTGGCGGCCTCACTAAATTATCCCTCCGAGTCATGCGGGAAAATGCTGCCGAATTCATTTAGCTGCTGAGTGTTTTGATCTGGGTCTTGTGATTTTAGCTTCCCCTTTCCTCAGCCCCCTCCCCCTGGAGGCGGGTGAAAACCCTTTTAGTAATGGGTTTTTGAGAAGAAAGGAAAAGAAAAGAGATTGAGATTGGGTATGTACCAGGAAAATAGTACTAGTGAAATTCAGGTCCAACAGTCAAGAATTTATACACACAGATTCTACACATATACACACTTCCACGCAGTACCATCTGAATGGGTAGGAATGGTCACACATACACAGATGTGTACACACACACATACACACACACACACCCCTCTGCCAGGTTGCACACACTCAGTGCATATGTACATACTCACACACCTGTGTAAACTGGCAGACATTTTCACACCTCCTTGGCATACACAGAAGCTAAATCTCTCTGTAGCTTAACTGTTTATTGATGAATCTACCTAAGAACTGGATAATAACAGACTCACTTTGACTCTAGAATGTTGAAGACCAAAGTAGGGGGTGGTGCTAGTGTGGGTGGACTCACCATAAGCAGCCGTGGCACTCATCATTTATTCTTTTATGCTATGCACGTTTGACCAGGAACCCCTTGCCAGGCACTACACAAGACAAGAATTTTGCCTGTCCTTGTGGGCGGAAATGGGAGGAGGGGCCGGTGCCTCCATCAGGCTTGGTCTCTCTGCTCAGGTCTGAGCACTTTGGCATCTTCTCCCTAAGGGTGACAAGAAAATGTTGAGAATTGAAGGGGCCAGGTGGTACCATAAGTAAGCCTGAAGAGGGCCCCCTTTGTACCTCCTGTCGCTGTCACCATAAACCATTGTTCTCCATGTCACTGCAAAACACTTAGGCACTGCCTGCTATGGAGTGATGCTGTTCTGGGTTTTAGGGATAATACATTGAACAAGATCCCTCCTCCTCCAAAAAAAAAAAAAACAAACAAACAAAAAACAAAAAACAACAACAACAAAAAAAACAACTCTCCCTTCATAAAGATTTATCCTTAAAGAGCAGGGAATGTGAAATAGACAACAAACAAGGAAATTCATAAGCAGACATCAGCTAATGATAAGTGGCCTAAAGAACCTCAAGGCTATTTGGATTCCTGGAATAAGATATCTGTGTAAGATATCTTAGTAAGTATAGCGAAGCTGCTGTAACAAAGAGGCCCAGTTCCTTTCATCCTATTGTTCCACCTAAGGTGTTGCCTGCCACTTCATGGTGAAAGGTACCTGGTTTTCATCTCCCGGGGGAAGGCAGCCACAGAACTAGGACCTGAACTATCAATTCCTCCACCCTTCAAAGCAAACACTGTCTGAAGCTCCAGGAGCCACCACCTGGATACTGGAGATGTTAGAGTCCTGTGGACACTCTAGCTTCAGTGGAGCTTGGAATAACGAGCCTCTCAGGAACCCCTGGTCCATGTGGCTGACAGCGCCACCTGAGGGCAACTCCTTGCACATAACCAGATGGGCTACACAAAGGAAATGCTTCAGGAGAAATGGATATGCCCTTTTGTGCACAGTCCCAACCTGAGGACAAGGTCTCTTTCCTCTGAGCTAATGTCCAGGGGTCCAGTCATAGGGTGTCTTGATTCACTGGACTTTTTTTTGTGTGTGTGTGGTACTGGGGATTGAACCCAGGGGCATTCTACCTCTGAGCTACACCCCCAGTCCTATTTTTTTATTCTTTATTTTCGAAACAGGGTCTCGCTAAGTTGCAGAGAGCCTCACTAAGTAGCTGAGGCTGGCCATGAACCCGGACCCTCTGATCTAAGCCTCCCAAGTATTGGGATCACAAGTGTGCACCATCACACCTGGCTTCACTGGACATTTTTGTTTTGTTTTGTTTGTTTGTTTTTGTGGTACTGGGGATTGAACCCAGGGGGGATTCTACCCCTGACCTACATCCCCAGCCCTATTTTTTTTTTGGCAGTACTGGGGATTGAACTCAGGGGCATTCTACCTCCGAGCTATACCCCCAGCCCTATTTTTTATTCTTTATTTTGAAACCGAGTCTCACTAAGTTGCGGAGTGCCTCACTAGGTAGCTGAGGCTGGCCTCGAACCCAGATCCTCTGGTCTCAGCCTCCCGAATGCTGGCATTACAAGCGTGCGCCACCACGCCCGGCTAATCCCCAGCCCTATTTTATCTTCATTTAGAAACAGGATCTCCCTAGATGGATGAGAGTCTCACTACTTGCTGAGGCTATCCTCAAACCTGTGATCCTCCTATCTCAGCCTCCCAAGTATTGGGATTACAGGTGTGCACCACCATTCCCCGCTTTCACTGGGCATTTTGATGAACATGGCATCCCACACTCACCATTTCCACATCACCCCTTCTCAGAGCTCTGGGAACAAGAGCATAATGGGATTTCCAAACAGAGACCACAGAGGCCTCTCTCAGCAGCTTTCCCTAGACAGGAAGGTCCTTGGCCACATCTACTGTGCTGGTCACCCCAGTCTCTCCCCCTGCTCTGCCATGACAGGGAGCGCTCTACCTCCAGAAGCAGCCCCATCCCATAGCTCACCGGCTGGACCTGCATGGTAGAAATGCTCTCCTCACAGGGTGCCCACCATGCCTCCCGGGCTCACCCTCTACCCAGGCTCCTGGCTCTGCCCTCCTGGGCCCCAGTGTACCCCCACCTCAGTGAGCCTCCTGTGCAAATCACATCATCAGTCATCAAGCACATCTGCAGGCAGACTAGCTAACCGAGCCTGTGGGCTCAGCGACCGGCAAGAGGTAGTGGTCTCTGGGATATTGTGCCTGAAGTTACATTGGCAATGGGTTAGTTCTGACCCTCCCACAGGACTTCTCTATAGGCATTTGCTGCTTTGAGTGATCTGCCTTAAGCTGGAGTTATGTGTGTAGGTGAGTTCATGAATAAATATCCACAGATACATAAAAACTAGGATATGTACACCCTGTACGTATAGAGAAAAACTCTTTATGTGCAGTCAGGAGGGTGGGAGGGGTTCTTTGCAGTCCTTTAGGCTCTAAGAATCTGTGAGCCCATGGCCACTCCTCATGCGCATGTGCAAATCAACCTTGGGTCTCCTCCTTTTCTCCTCTGATCTTGGCCTCTTCTCTTTGAAGAGCGTGATTCGGTCCCCTGGGAAGCTCTACTTCTCCAGGCTAAGCAGCCTGGCTCTTTCTAATGAACTGGCTTCAAGGTCCCACCGCATCCTGGGTGCCCCCAGCTTGCAGCCAGCCTCTTTGAAGTACAGCCCACACTGACCAGCCTTCCCTGGCTGATCCAGGTGGTCTGGAGCCTGCCCTGCGCACAGTAGGTGTGCCTTAGGTCTGTTCCTGCCTCTGCCTGGAAGTGCTGCTCCCCATGAGATGGGACAAGCCCATGTGCTCACCTGGATGTTCAGCAACACTTCCCCTCTTAGGGCTGGGATTTGAGATTTAACGTCTTGCCTAGGTAGGGTGTGCTGGCATCAGGCAAAGGGAAAGCCACCCCCTCCTCAGCTCACAGCACCAAGACACATTGGAAAGGCTCGAAGCCCACTGGCTTCCTTGGATTTTGGCACAGGGAGGATGCATTTGAGGAGAGGGGGACGGTCCCTGCTACCTCTCTGAGCGCCACAGCCAGGCCTGGGCCCCCCTCCTCCTGCCTCTCACTGGGAGCATGGGGGGTAGTCTGTCATGAAAGAGCTGCCCTGGCCCCTTTTTTTCCAAAACTCACTCTGGAGTTCAGCCCAGAGTGGGGACAAGTGGATGTTTAGCAAATATAGGGAGAAAGGGCACGGGCAAAATCATGCTGGCTTCTGATGACTTTTTGAAAAGCCATATGATGACCCTAGTTGGGTCCGTGGAGAAATCCCAACATAAGACTGTCTCCACTCCCATACTAAACACAAACATAGCTTCCTGGAAGGGCAGTGTCCAGGACACAGTGGTCCCTCAGTTGGTTCTGTCCTCTGGAAGGTTCTGTTTCCATCTCCAAGAGTCTGGCTCTGGAAACACCGCCAGAGGATGATGGTGCATCCAGAAAAAGAGACCCTCCTTCCTGCCACTGGACCCGCTTCTGTTTTGTGTCCAAAGCCACCTACCCACCTTGTCTTTTCTCTGTCCCCAGGTTAGATGGAAGGAGACAGGATGGAGGCCTGCCCCTCCCCGCCCCTACTCATAGGCCCTTCTCTCACCAGCTAGAACCACCAGAGTGGTTCTAGGTCCACTTTGCCGATTTTTTCATCCAACACAAGGGAAGCTGGGGACAAGTGTGGGTGGGACATGACAGCCTGGGCCCTCCCAGGGCCAGCCCGCAGCACAGTGTGGGGCAGGGCTCATCATCTGCCATCAAAGGCGCTTACCTGCTTTTTAAAATGCCTGGACTTCTCCCCACAGTGCTCTGTGCCTTGAGGACAATTTTGGCCTCCGCAGGCTCGTGGCTATCATGTCACTCCTCCCATGCAGCCCAACTTAGAGACGGGGGGGGGGGGGGGGGCGTTGACATTCCTTCCAACACACACACACACACACACACACACACACACACACACACACATACAGGGTTCTGAACACCTTACTTGCTCACTTCTTCTGACAGGGAACTCACTACCTCCCAGGAAGCCCCTCTTTATCCCCTATCAGCTTCCTGGTAAACCTCTTCCTTCCTTCTGTCTCTGTGTGGTTTCCTCCTCCAGGCCCGCTTTCTCTTTCCTGAGACCATCTCTAGGGAGCATAGCTTCCATGCCCATGTTAGACCTGCTGATGTTTGCAAACTTCTTATGTCCTCCCCAGCCTGAACTAACCCTCTTTCCTCTAACTGGTCTCTCTCTCTTATACTTGGCTTCTTTCTTTTATTTTTATTTTTATTTTTATTTTTATTTATTTATTTTTTTTTTTTGGTACTGGGGATTGAATCCAAGGGCATTCTACCTCTGAGCTATACCCCCAGCCCTATTTTTTAATTTTTATTTTGAAACAAGGTCTCACTAGGTTGATGAGAGTCTACTACTAACCTCGAACCTGCAACCCTCCTGCCTCAGCCTCCCAAGTACTGGGATTACAGGTGTGCCACCACACCTGGATTTTTCACACTTAGTTCTGATTCTCATCCTTCCACTTGTCTCCTTGACTCAGTCAGCATTCTCACTGCTGTGATCCAAAATACCTGACAACCACAACTTAGAGGAAGAAAGATCTATTTGTTCACAGGTCTGAAGATGTCAGTCCATGGTAGGCCAGGTTACATCTGCGGAGCTCAGGGAATGGCAGCAGAAAGGAGAGAGAAAAAGAGAAAGAGAGAGAGAGGGAGGATGGGGTGAAAGATATATAACTCCGAGACCATACCCCTATGACCTCCCTCTTCCAGCCACACCCTACCTGCCAACTTTCCACCTAATAAATCCATTAATCCATCAATGGGTTTATCTGATGATGAGATTAGAACCCTCATGATTCAATTATTTCACCTCTGAACATTTTGCATTGTCAACATGTGAACTCTTCTCTTCCAGGATACATTCTATATCCAAACTATCCCATACATCTTGACAACATTCCTCTTAATTACAGGACTCCAAAACTACAGGATCCGATCACTCAGGGTGGGTAGAACAGGACCATCACCCCTTTCTCTAAACAGAAGTCTTATCTTTGGTGCAGCCAGTGTCTGTTGTTTGTGTTTGGTCCTTACCAAGGCAGCAAGGGTCCAGTTAGGAGTCCAGCCTCCAGCACATTAGTAAGGCTGTGTGTCCTCACCTGGCACCTCTGCGGCTGCACTTTGCACTTAGACAGGGTTTCCCTTCCCTTTGGCATTTTACCTTCTTCCTCTGAGCCCACCTTCTAGGCTCAAGGTCATTCCTGACCCTGATTTTATTACACAGCATAGCCAGAGTCCCACTCACATCCCACCCCAAGCTCCAGGTCACCTGTGATGTGGTCCAGACAGTCAGTCCACTTCCTCAAACCTGGCCTCAATTCCTGCACCTCTGCTTCATCCTGACAACTCTGAGCTTCACTATTTTTTTTCTGTACTGGGTATTGAACCCAGAAGCATTCTACCTCCAGGCTATACCCCCAGTCCTATTTTTTATTCTTTATTTTAAAACAGGGTCTCACTAAGTAGCTGAGGGCTGGCCATAAACCCAGATTCTCCTGTCTCAGCCTCCCCAGTACTGGGATTACAAGCGTGCGCCACCACGCCCAGCTGAGCTTCACTTCATCCATAAGAGGAATTGTAATCCCAACCAGCCAGGGCCGCAATGGGAACTGAATGAGGGAGCATGCAGGGTGCTCAGCACAGTGTCCTGCAGACACACAGTAAGGGGAGCTCTTAGAATGCTTTACCCAAGTGGCTCACAAACATGCTGAGCAGGACACGGGAGCCCCATGATCCATCACTCAGCACCCGCCCCTCATGACAGCTGCTCCATCAGCTTCACATCTATAAGGACATCAGGAGCATTTGTCAAGTGCTGAATATTAATGCCACCAATGCCACATTTGGTTTCACAGAAATTTTTCAGAGAATGAAGAAATGGGAAAGAGACAATCATCTCTCTAGAGGCCTGATTCCCTGATATTACCAGTGTGCCCTGCCCTGAGCTTGGGGCTGTGGAGAAGATGGAGAAATAAATCCTGCAACCTGGGCTGGGAGCTCCTAGGCTAGGGCAGGCAGGGCTGGACCAAGAGCCACAGGGCCTCAAATCATTGGCAATTTAGGAGGCCTGATACAGGCTCACCTCAAATTTATCCCCAGACACAGAACCCTGTGTTGCCTTGGGAATGTGAGCCTTCAACCCTCTTTGAGAGATGGAGTATATGAAGTCAGGATGCAGGGATGGTTAGAAGAAGTGGGCATTTGGACTTTCTCCTACTCTGCTCTTTATGAGCCCAATGCATAATTCGTAGATTAAAGAAGGAGGAGGAAGAGGCAGAGATAAGACAGAGGCTTTCAGATCAAACTTCTCAGAAAATGGTGTCTGGAATTGGGATTCTCCCTAGCTCAAAATCAGACTGCCCTACCCTAAACCTCCCTTGAACCAAACCATAAGTACCCTGACCCAGCCAAAGTCAGGCATGCATGAATCCATTAACCATTTATTAGATTCTAACCCATGGTTAGCAATAAAGAACTTCAACAGATTATCACCGTCATCTTGCTAAGAAGGTCCTAGTGGAAACCAGGTGTGGTGGTGCATGCCTGCAATCCCAATACTTGGGAGGCTGAGATGGGAGGGTCACAGGTTCAAGGCCAGCCTCAGCAACTTAGTGAGACCCTGTTTCAAAATTTAAAAATAAAAATAAAAAGGGCTAGGATGTAGCAAAGATTAGGGGAAGCATCACAGAGAGGCATGATTTGAGCTGTGCCTTAAATGGTGGCTTGGAAATTGACAAGGCAAAGGTACATCAGGCAAGGTGACCCACATGCGCAAAGACATGGAGGAATGACAGCAGCTGGAGCCTGTGGAACATATGGGGTTTATAATGGGCAGCGAGACTGGAGACCTAATGGGGTCTGGATTGTGGAGGGCCTGGGAGTCAGGATACAGGGTTTGGACTTTGCCAAAAGGTGATGGGAAGTTAGGGAAGGTCCTTAAGCAGCAGTAGGGCATGGTCTGACTTATATGTTTTAAAGGTCTCTCTAGATGTGAATAGGGGGAACCCAAGAGAAAAGATAAAATGCAGAAAGAGCCAGTTTTAGGCTAATGGGAGTGAACCCATAGCCCATCTACTGAGCAGGGCTCAATTTAATACTAAGACCCCGAAAGAACTTTAAAAAAAACATCTTTATCAGTGGCTCTCTTCCCTTGACCCCACAACTTGCTTTTGGATTAACCCTCTGACACCCTCTGGAATAAATGATGTCCCCATTGGGGATTAACACTTGGGACCTTCTTGGCTGAGCGAGACTCACTCAGAGTTTCAAATCCCACCACAGCTGCAAGACTGTGAAAACACCATAAATGAGGCTTGCAGCATGCAGGGGAAGTGCCCAGCCCTCTTGAAGGGAACTGTTGTCTGAGCCTCTGCCTACAGCTGAAGAGATAAGATCCTACAACTGCGGCCACAGGAAATGACAAAGCAGTGACTGATCAGGAGCCCCGCTGCACAAGGCTCATTATGGCGCTTGCCAGCGGGCGAGACACCCTTATCAGGGAGAAAATTGCATCAGGCCTCCTGAATTACTAGCGATTGGAAGCAGATTTCTTGGGATGCACTTTGTTAGATACCTAATGAGCGGGATACAGGAGAGCAGAGCCCAAAGCCGATGGGGCGGGGGACAAATGTCTTTGTTAAACAGAATTTGTCAGTTTCCGCTCCAGGCTCCCTAGGGAGGGTTCAGGGCCAGCTAATTGAATTAAGAGCATGTGCTCTCCAGCTAGAAGGCTCAGGGCGGGGCGAGAGGCAGGCAGGCCGGAAGGCGGACACTTTCAGCACCAAGGACAGCAGCTGCAGCCAGGCTACTCTGTAATTGCAGGGGCAGGCTGGAGCTGTTGCATTTTGCATGATCAGGGATCTAGGGGTCGAAGGGATTGGAGGGAGGAAGACAATGTTGGGAGGGGGGAGGGAGAGAGGGAGGAAGGGAGGAAGGGAGGGAAGGAGACAGGTGACCTAAGAAGCTGCAAGCCTGGGTTGCCATTGGTCTTCTCTGTCTCAACACACCCGTTCTGCTGGCAACAGTGAGGCTGGGAGGCTTGAGGAAGGGGCATCTTCTCCCCTCCTTGGTGCTCACATGTGGTGAGGGCAGCTTCAGCAACAAGGAGCGGTGGGCTGGGCACTGGGTCTGAGCTAGCGCATGGCCCATGCATTGCTTTGAGCTTTCAAAGTCGGTCTCCAATTACAGCTCTAATGAAGCAGGATGAGCTGCAGCCACGGAGCTACAGAGCGAGGGGCCACTTGTCAGCCCCAAGCTGCTCCAGCAGGTGGGCAAGGCCTGCCAAATAGAAAAGCAAATAAATAAGTTTGTGAGGTGGGCCAGCAGCCCCCACCCCACCTGGAAGTGAGGGGGAGAACAGGGCAAGATTTGCCCTCCCCCCACCCTCTGGCAGCCTTTAGAGTGGGAGGTACCAGCATGAAGCAGCTGTGTGAGCAGACCAGGTCAGGGCCAGCTTCGATGGAGGGGGGTGGGGGGAGAGCAGAATAGGTCCCCAAGTCTGTCAGGAGCAGGGGTAGGCTAGGCATAAAGACATAAAGCCATAGACACTCTGCCTTTCTTTCTTTCTTTCTTTCTTTCTTTCTTTCTTTCTTTCTTTCTTTCTCCTTGAACACCCTCCTGCCCACCAGATACTGATGGGGTAAAGGCACTGGTCTGGATTGAAGTGTTTGTCTCACTTTTAACCTATATTTGTGATGAAATGAAATGAAACATAGACATAGTAAATATCAAAATCCATATAAAGGTATCTGGTGTGTGCCCAGCTCTGACTGGGGACTCAGTTAAACATCAGCTCTGAGTCACTGAGTTGGCCCAGCTGGTGCTGGGGCCACACAGTGGACAGCAGGGGATAGGCTATGGGGGAGGGGCCTCCCTCAGCAATTGTCCCTGCTTTCAGTAATGATGGGGGCCCCTCTGGAGACCTCTGTTGATTTCATTACTTCTACTTCCTCCCCTAACTGGATTAGATGGCAGTCTATGAAATCCAGGGCATTGAGATTGGCTTTCTGCCTGGAAATGAGGAGAAATGTCATTACAGGTCCTGAATCAGCATCTCACCCCAGCCCCAGGGGCTACCTGGTCAATGAGGTGGTCTTTGCCCTGGATAGTCATTCTTTCCTCCATTCATCCATCCATCCATCCATCCATCCATCCATCCATCCATCCATCCATCCAATATGCATTTTATAGCTGTCCCTCTACAGCCAATCTGGTGTCCAGCAATTCTGAGCAGGAGACAGATGTATTACTTTTTCCTATCTAAAGCACACAGACAACCAGAAAACTCTAAGTCATCTGACTCAGATGCTATGCTAGGTGTATTCATTAGATCGAAATCCCTCTATTTCTTTAACATTTTTTAGGAAGGGAACTGGGTCCCAGAATGAAAAAGATGATTCTGTGTACTTGTATAACTGTTCTTCACTCTACAAACACAAGCCTGAAAAAGCTTCATGTTAAAGCATTTCCTGTGTGTGTTGGGGGTGGGGGATACTGGAGATTGGACCAAGGGGCATTCTACTTCCGAGCTACATGCCCAGCCCTATTTTATTTTTGAAACAAGGTCTCACTAAGCTTCAGAGGGTCTTGCTAAGTTGATGAGTCTGTCCTTGAACCTGTGATCCTCCTAACTCAGCCTCCCAAGTACCAGATTACAGGCATGTGCCACTGCACCTGTCTGTGGTATTAAAGCATTTCTGCACACCAAATTTTATAGTATACAAAGGAATAATTTAAAGGATCTCAGTAGAAAAGTGAAAAGTCCTTGTCCCAATTCATCTAGTCCCTATGTGTAGATTTTCATATAGAATATACATTTAAAGGGCTGGGGACATAGCTCAGTATTAGAGCCCTCTCCTAGCATATGCAAGGCTATACAACATATGTGTATATTTATTTCACTTACAGGAGAGGTCTACCCGCACTCATTCTCACTCTGGTTGTTCAGGGTCAGGTGTTGGGCACCTCTATCCCTGACCACATCTGCCCTGGTAGCCACTGTGCCCATTGCTCTACTTGCTTCTAGCACAACACTGGGCAGTGCAATCATGTGTCTTCCAGGTGGCCAAGACAGGATTCCACTAGCTGACATGGGATGGGACTGGATTACCTTTGAGGCTTCTTCAAATCCTGAGAATGCATGGTTCTTAGAACAATGAGAAGGTTTTAGAACTAACCACAGATTTTATCTGGGCATGGTGGTGCACACCTGTAACTCCAGTACTCGGGAGCCTGAGGCAGGAGTGAGACTCTGTTTCAAAACAAAAAATAAAAGAGTTGGTAGTTGTAGCTCAGAGTTAGAATGCCCTTGGGTTCAACCCTCAGTACCAAAAGCAAAACAAGAGAAAAACCCAACTATCCACAGATTTCAAACAAGCTTTACAATAACCCCTTGAAGAAGGAGCACAGACATGTCACTAAGCATAAGGAACTATTAAAGCTTTCTTAGAAAAACAAACAGCAAACATCTGGGATTAGAGAGCAATGGGAAAGCACAAATAGCCAACTGCTGAGCTGGAAGTATCCAGAAAAACTGCAAGCAAGTGAGCTGACTCATTAAGACTTCCTGGTGGGGAGGGTTGGAAGTGGGGTCATATCTTAAGAAACACAGGTGAGAACTATAGTCATGCCAAGGGAGGAGGAGAATAGGACACAGAAGGAGAAAGAGGCCCAGCAGAGTTTACAGAGAGAAGAGTCTTTGTGTGCAATGTTGATAAGATTGGAGGATGATAGAGGAGATGAAATAGAAAATAAGTGTGCACAGCAGAGTGTCCAAAGAGTATGGGGATTTTAGAAGCTGTTATTATTACGCTGAATATGGGGATCGTGGGTGGCAGACTTATTTACGGAGCATCTACAAGGAGCCAGGCACTGGAGATAAACGGTGGCCTTGCTTAAGGGAACTTACAACTTAGTGTGAGTGTTGGGAGACAGAGGCAGTTAGCAAGTAAATCCACTTTTTTGAAAGTTAATTTTCTGGGTGATTAAGTGCTATGAACACAGTAAAATGGAACATTGTGGATAGAAAGTGTACTGGAAGTGGGGTTACTTTAGATAGAGAAGGGGGCCTCCATTTGCAAGGGCAGGGCTTCACTGAGATTGCCTCTGGGCTGAGACCTGAATGGTGAGAAGTGGACAGTGGTGTAAAGATCCATGAGTCCCCCCATCCTCCAGGTAGAAAGAACAGCAGACGCAAAGGCCCTGGGGCAGGGGAGTGCTTGGCTTGTTGGAGGAATCACAGGGCAATATGGCTGGGGCTCAGTGGCAGGTGGCAGGAGGTATACAGGGGCCAGGCATGCAGGGCCTCTCTTGCCATTAGAACAGGAGGCTTGGGGTATATAGAGAGACATAGAGAAAGAACCTATCAAAGTTTCTCTGCATCTTTACAGAGGCCAGAAAGCTTCTTGACACCAAACAACAGCAAGGTTCTGCCCATTCTAGACCCCAAGATCTTAGATGAGAAGCTGGGTACCATCCGAGAGTCCTGGTCCAAGGCCACCATGACCTCCACAATGGACTCCAGCGAGTCAATGTCTCGGGAGGCGGAGGAGGAGCCCCAGGTACTGGAGCTGTCCCGGGACGTGGTGAGTGGAGGGACACTCACCGTGGGCAGGGAGGGCTGGCACAGTGATAAGGACCACCTGGAGCTGGTCACTCCTCACATGGACAGTAGCAACCTGTATTGAGTTATCCCAAAGACGAGCTGATGGGAGGCAGAGACTCATGCTTATGCAGTCTCCTCATCTTTCACATGGAACTCTCACATGGTTTCTTTTGAAACAAACCCCTACCACTCTTGTAAGGAGGCAGGGTGCCACTTAGGCTGACGGCAGCTCAGAACCCCCTTGGGAGTGTGTCCGCCGGGTCATGGGAGGCCTCCCTCAGAGATGGGCTGTAACTTATAAAAAAGGAAATCTGGTGCTCAAAGAAAGGAGGCCACCACTCCCAGGCACAGAGTCTGTGTCCTTGATCCTGGGAGGCCTCCCTGCAGAGTCTCAGCCCCTTGGTGAAGAGAGCTGAAGAACAGGCCTCCCAAGGACAGTCCCGGCAAAGTCCCAAATGGAGGTACTGCCCAGTGCATGGGTGACTTCATATGTGGCTTCCTCCCTTCTCCCACAGCGGATCCCATGGGGAACGCTGCTCCAGAAGATCCTGAGAAAAAGCCCCAGAAAAGGCCAGCAGCCCAATAGTAAGCCCAGGTCCTCTTCCTCTCAGGACCTGCCCCTCTCCACTGACAGCCTCCTCATCTACCCCTGGCATTTCTGCACCTTTCTGGAACATATGCCCTCAGACGAATAGAAAGGGTTGCTATCTGCTGGGTGTGCTCCCCCAGGGGAGGGCCTCCTGTGGCAGCCACAGCTCTCGGCGGCCATTTCTGCATCTTCCTCCTTTTACCTCTACCCTGTGGCAACTGCCTCCAGCTCAGACACAAATTTCATTGAAAAGATATAGATCTTGTCCTTGGAAATGTGGGGCAGCATGAATAAACCAGTTTCTCTTGCCCCCCCCCAACCAGACTCTTGTGCCTCTCAGCAGTGGGGGTAGGGGTGGCAGGTAAGAGAAGAAAGAGGAGGCTGCCATCTTTGGAGAAAGGCAGATGGGAAGGAAGGAGAAGGTGAAGGTGTTCCTCCTTGGTGTAGTCAGAGCTACAGAGAGCTGGGAGACATCGAGAGGGTTGGGCTTGAGTCTCGTTGTGCTTTATCTTTAGGATTAAACCAAAAGAGAGGGGGCTAGACTGCAGCCTGAGAAGTCATGGTTAGCCATTAGGAGGAGCTGTCTTTGAGTAAAAGTGATCACTGTGAGTGACAGAGGGGAGGAGGAGAAGCAATGTGCAAGAGCACTAAGACAGGATTCTGTCGGGTGCTGTGAGTTGGGTCTAATGGAGAATACCCTGGACATCACCGCTGACACTCCCATCCATGGGCCATGGACCCAGAGAGAGGACCCCCACCCCAGGCTTTCTACCCCGCCTTCCATTGCTGGACACCTGGCAAGGCTGCTGGATTGCTCTTGGGTTCCGTCCACTCCAGCCACCACCCTCCAACTTGAACTAAAGCTCACACAGCTTCCTCATCTCTGGGCTCCAGGGCCCTGCTCAGGCCTGGCCCAACATAAACTCTGGCAAATCCTTGTTGGGTGGCATAAGAGGAGCCCTGGTGCTTTGCTTAATGGTTTGGGTCTGCAGAGAAAATGAAACCACTCTCACATGAGCAAAAGTATAAGAAAGTTTAAAAAAGAAAAAAATAAGACACAAGAACACTTCCATATGTGAAAGCAATCAAGATCACAGAAGCACGTGAAATGGCAAGAGAAAGCTCTGTGCGTCATCATTCCATGGAGAACCTCAGCATCTGGAGTTGACTGGGAGGTCCTGTCAGCAGCTGCTCTGGAGTCCTGGTCAGAACGACTAGTCCCCAGCAGTGGGTCCACTCCGTGGGTGAGACCTCACAGAGGTGCCTCAGCTCTCCTCCTGTTATGGGGACAGCTGCCTGGACGTTGTGTAAACCAACTGAGGCCAGTCTTCTGGCAGTAAGCCCAAGGGGGCCAGCCTTGGACCTGCGGATAAATGTCACATCAAGCCAATTTTTCTCTAGCGTCTTGGTCTCATAAGGTCTGGCAATCAGGTTGATGTATTAAGTGGTGAAAAAGCAAATTAAGCTGGGTGTGGAGGATTACAGGTTCAAGGACAGCCTCAGCAATGTATGGAGGTCCTCTGCAACTTAGTGAGACCCTATTTCATAATAAAATAGAGCTGGGGGTATATCTTGGAGGTAGAATGCCTCTGGATTCAATCCCTAACATCAAATAAATAATAATAAAACCCAAAGTAGTCATTAAGGCAGCAAAATAATCAGTACATCTGGTAGCAAAGAAAGTAATCAGTATATCTTGAGGCAAGAGGGTGCAATGACCTCTCCATCTCTAAGCAAGCTAAGGAAAACACGGTTAACAAAGAAAGGAAAGGGAGGGGAGGAGATTCACATCCAAGCACTAAGGAAGAACTTTAGAAGGCCACTTCAAAAGTATCTGGACTCATCCCTTCATTTCCCCAGGGGTGGCAATGAGGTTGTGAGAGGTGGGACACCTGCCCAAGGCTTCCCAACCTCCCCATCCCAACATCGAGTCAAGAAAACCCTGAATGGCTTTAGAGGCCTGGGTGCTCAGCCAGCCTGATGCTGAGGGGTTCCTCAGACACACCAACAGTGTCCCCGCTGCTCTTCCCAGCTGGTCCAGCCCCTCCTGTTTCTTAGCTCCATCCTTTACCTCCCACCCAGATTCTCTCCCCCAACTCATCACCCCTGATGCTTTGCCCAAGCTGGGTCCTAGTCACCCCACCCCCAGCTCCAGCTCCTACCCACAGGCCAGAGCCCAGAGGATCAGGGCAGGACCCCGCCATACACATTCCTGTGGCCAGCAGAGCCCAGTCACAAGCAATAGAATGTGGGTGGGCAGCCACACTGTAGAGCTCCATGACAATCTCAGGTAGCCGTGCAGAGTGGGTCACCGTTTCATAGCAACCAAACAAAATTACATAGCAATGGATGAACTCGTGACCAAGAGGCACAGGGACAAGCTGCAGAATGCAGCCGTGGAGCGCGGGAGCCCAGCTGCAGAGCAATCAACCCCAGCCGGAGGATGATGTCACACAGCACTGCACTACAGGAGGACAGTCGTGGGACAGAGTCGTGAGCAGAGAGCCGGGTATGTACGCCAAGGCAGCACAGAGTCCTGGGACACATCCAGGTCGCATAAAGGCCTAGTCACAAAATGTGTGACTGTTAGAGCTGTGTCCTGGAGTGACCAGCAGTGGGGACTGTGGGTGAGGCAGCAGGCCCCATGATACAGCGGTGGCTGTGTAGAGACCAAAGGATGAACTGAGCAGTCCCCACCCTCCACTCGGCTGAGGCCTTGGCGGTAAACCTCTCCTATCACCTGACTTCCAGAGCCTTTGTCTAAGTCACGTCTCCCCGTGCATTCCCCAGAGCCCAAGAAACAATTTTGTCTCTGATTCCCTCTAGAGCCTACTTGAGCTTAATAGGAAATTGAACATTTTCTGGAGAAGCAACACCTTGGGAACAGAGGAGGGAGTGGAGGGGATGCAGTCTGCCCTTCTCTGTGTGATGCTCACTCTGCCCCCCCCCCCATCCGTCAGTCCCGTGCCCGGTGCTGCTGAGCTGGCTGGGGCTCCCCACCAAACCCAGCCATTTCTTCCCATCTCTGGCCACCTGGCTTTGACACAGATTTTTCAAATGCCATTTTGTCCAGTGATGTGCAAAGCTTGGGTCCTGGGCAGGCCCCCATGGAGCTAAGGGGGAGGAATTCACCTCCCTTTGAGCAGGATGGCTGTGGGACAGTCATGAGCAGTAGGCTTCTAAGCCATCGTGTTGAGGGCATTTAGGGTCATCCTGAATGTGGCAACTCGCCAAGCACCCGTCTTATAAGCACTTCCCCTTTTCCCTAAGACACTCTGGGCCTCCCCTCCAGTTGAGCCAGATCTTGTCTCAGGACACCAGAGTGACAGCGGGTGAGCTGAGGGTCTCCGTGCAGTCTGCAGATGTCCAGTTCCACTCACAAAAGTTTATGTAGTGCCTAGCGGGTGCCCAGATCCCCAGAACTCCCCACCCAGCCAGGTGTCCAGCAGTGTGGGGAGGGGGAGGGGGAGGAGCAGGCCGAGGCCCTGAGCACTGGACATTCCCAGCAGCAGGAGCCAGCCACCTCCCCAGAGGATTAGCCTTAGCCACACAGAGGTGACACAGTAAATATTTGGTGATAGATGAGCAGGTGGGGGCGTGATTGTATACATCTTCCTCTCTTTCTCTCTCTCTCTCTCTCTCTCTCTCTCTCTCTCTCTCTCTCTTTCTCTCTCTCTCTCTCTTTGGTGATACCCTGGTGAACCCAGGGTTGCTCTAACACTGAACTATATCCCCAACCTGATTTATTTTGAAACAGGTTCTCACTAAGTTGCCCAGGCTGGCCTCAAACTCGCAGGAGGCTGCCTCAGCCCCCTCCCCCCCAAGTCGCTGGGATTGCAGGTGTGTGCCACCATGTTCTGCTCTCAGTGTATCTTTTTAACTGTTACACGTACTCAGCACTGCTGGGCACACCTAGGCAGCCCTCAGTAAAGGGGAGAAAGAAGTGATCTAGGGAGGCTTCCTGGAGAAGGGAGGCCATCCTCTGGATAAAACAGAGAGAGGTCCTCAGTGGCTATTCAAGAACCGTGTGTTCAGTGTTTCCAGTCCAGAAATCCAAGCTTGGGGTGGTGCTCCCTTCCTCTCCCTCTCTATACCCCCACACCCTGTTTCTGAATCTCTTCTACCTCTAGTTGTCCCCATTTCTTTCTGATTCTCTGGCCCATGTCTGTCTGTCTGTCTCTCCTGCTTCCCTCTCCTTCCCTCCCTCCCTCTGCCTTGCTCAGAGGAGATTTGTGGCAGACCAGAGGGCCCTCATACTAGGAGATGAATAATTGACAAGGGTTGTTTAAAGATTCAGTGGAGTTTTTCCAACCTCCCCACACTTGAATAACTCATTTCTTTCATTCTCTCTTTGAAAGCCTTTCCCCTCCCTCCAACTCCCTCCTCCCATCCCCAGATCCCTGCCCCCCTCGGAGCATAAGCTTTTGTTTCTTTTCCTTTCTGCAGTCTGTGGACCCTACAAGGACCCCCTCCCTTGACACATTCCCCCCTCTTTAAATGCACCCCCGCCCCATTTAACCCTCTCCAAAGGTGGCAGGTGTTTCATGGATGGAGAAGGCAGCTTCAGGCTCAGGCCCCAGAAGGGCAGGCCTGCCAGCCCAGGGCCCTTCCTTCCCAGGCAGGCAGAGTGGTACCACCTCTCCCAGGTGCTGGGAACACTTTGCGTCCCTGTGCCTCAATTGTTCCATCTGTAGGTCAGAAGAGCTGTCTGTCCCCCAGGATCAATCAGGATAGGTGGGGGGCCTTCAGAAAGAGAGGCTGGTGGCATAGCAGAGACACTTGTAAGCCCAGTCCTGTGCGTCTTCCTGGCATGGTCTTTGGGTGACCAACCCTCCCCATTTTCCCTGGGCAACCTGGCCTGGGGTCTCCAGGGGTTCACACCTTCACCCACCAGGCCCAGCTCCATGCTGCGCCCCACACTGCAGCCCTCTGGTTGCTCCTTGAACTCCCCTCCCTCTCGGGCCCCAGTTCCTGCCTAGGCCAGCAGAGGAGGTTGGGCAGATGTGCCCAGGTCCTCTGGGGCTCCTGCACTGTGTGGCTGGAGCTTTGGCCCTGTTCCCAGGGCCCCGCCCAGGCTGAGGGCTGCAGACAGAGCCTCAGCTTCCCCAGCACCACCTGGTGGCAGGTGAGGCATCCTGAGCAGGCGCCTTCTGTAGCCACCAGCAGCAGTCACTAGAGAGGGGACCCAGCACTCCCCGGGACTCTGCTCACATGGTGGCAATGAGTAGCAGAACATCAGCCTGAGTGAGCCCCCCTCCCCCCAGGAGCAGGCAACCTCACAGGGGCCAGGAATTCAGGCACCAAGCCCAACCTGAGAAGCAGATCCCCCCAGGGGCCTGAGAGTATAAGACTACCCAGGGGCCAGATCCTCCGGAACCACAGAGGCAGAGAAAATACAAGCGCAGACTCAGAACCATCTGGCGCCCATCTCAACCCTCCAAACAGACGGCCTTGACTCAGTACCCTCTTCAGGCCACCCCATGCAAGACCTCAGACTTTCCCCAGAACTCCTTTGCCCCATCCCTCCTGCTCCCACACCTCAATCTCCATAGTCCCCAACTCTACTGCCCCACATTGGTGGCTCCTGTTTGCCTGGCCAGTCTGTTGTAATGCCCAGGTGAGGGCATTTGGCAGGAGTGGATGCATAGTATCCCCAGGCTGCCCACTCTGGCCCTCTGCCAGCCGCTCCCTCCACTTCTGGCCAAGCCAGTGTGCTCCAGAGCCCTGTCTAAGCCCCTGTTCTGTCTACCCGGTCTCAGGCCTGCCTACAGCACCTGTGCATCACGAGCTGTGTGACCCACAGGCATCTATCATCTAGGGTCCTGCTCCTACCAGGCCCAGCTCCCCATTTACAGAAGGTCTTCTCAGGGCCCCAGCCTTCCCTGCACCCTGAGGCCCCGAAGCCTGGAGCCCTGCAAATTGTGCTGGGGGAAGGAGTCTAAAAATAAATGCTGGTGAGCATGCACAGTTCCAAGCCAGCTGAGAACCCTCACCAGCTCTCTTCCCCTTCCCCTTCCTGTCCCCCCCCCCCCCCCCCCCCCCCCCCCCCCCCCCCCCCCCCCCCCCCCCCCCCCCCCCCCCCCCCCCCCCCCCCCCCCCCCCCCCCCCCGCTCTGTCCTTCTTTCCTCCTCCAGTTCCTATACAGAGAGAGAGAGAGAGAGAGAGAGAGAGCGCTTACCAAGCATTTGAGGAGGGCAGGGAGAGAGGGAGGGGAGAAAGCTGGAAATGAAGAAATGAGGCCCTCATTCCACACATGTGCTTGTTATCTCCCTACTGACCCCCTCTCTCGTGCAGTGCAAGCAGCTCTAGCTGGTCTGAGTCCCATTTCTACCAGTTATGAGATGAGTGGCCTTGGAGAAGCTGCTCTGCCTCTCTGATCCAGTCTTATTATTAAATGGAGGTAATACAGTCCCCTTCCCGCTTCTTGAAGCTGTGGGAAGGATGGAGCAGAGAGTGGATGGCATACACAGGAGGCGTATTCATAGCCACTGTGTTCATGGGGCCCTTCGAGGCTGAGAATAAAAGGGGAGGAAGCACAGGCCTCCCCCTCTGACCCTTCTCCAGCATGGCCGGCCATTCCCAGACCCCTGGCCCACTCCTCTCCTGCCCCTCCCTCTGCGTCTCAGGCGGCCTTTCTCCGCCTCCATCCATCACCTGGGACTAAAGAGATTAATAAACGAGACTCATAACTCAGCTGCTGGGATGCAGCAGATATTTACGGCTCCGTTTCAATTTGCAGAGAGATTAAGTGTTTGTCGATTTATTGTGTCTCAGTATGTGGGAGCGGCTGGGCGAGGCCCCCTGCCGGCCAGCCCACCCCCACTCCACACACCCCAACCCCCCCACCCCCAGCACTGGTGGAAAGCCCGGCACTGCCCAGCCAGGAAAGCCACTGGCTGCTGGAGGGCTTGTCTTGGGCTCGTGGCCTTGACCCGGGGGGCCCAGGGCTTAGGGACAGGACATTAGGCAGGTAGGCAGGAGCGAGTGCAGTGTGATCCCTGGGCCGTCCAGAGGCCCACTCTGACCCTCCTCCAGCTGGTCTCCCCATTTGTGGTCAGGTTAATATGCCCTGGACCCCATGAAATATGTCTAGAACATTTTCTGGGTACCCAAGTCCCCATGGCCCCTGCTCTGTGGACTTTCAGCTGAGCTGAGGGTTGTGCAGGCTGATCCTTAAGTCCATCCTCCTAGGGGTCAAATGTGTTCATGGGGTGCACTCCTGGGCCTGGCGTGGCTGTCTGAGAAGGGCATGTTCCGGGAGCCTCCTCATGCTTTGGCCCTAAGGGCCGCGGACCCTGTGGGGCTGAGGGAGAGGGGTTCTCCCCCAGGGTCCCACTAAGGAGAGGACTGGACGCCAATATGAGCAGTGCTCCAGGAGCTAAAAGGGGGCAAATGAACACAGAGAGCAAAAGTGTCGAGACTCCCCACGCACGTGGACCCCCAGCTGCTCTCCCTTCCCAAAGTCTAGCAAGTAAATCCACCTGTTCATTCATTCATTCATTCATTCATTCATTCAACCAGTTTTGTTTTTTGTTTCTTTTGAGCATCTACTCTGTGCCAGGTCTCATTACCTCACCCCACAGACCCCCTCACCCTCACCTCCCCACACATTCATTTGTGCAGCTCGAGCAGGTTTGATCCTGTTTTCATCATTCAAGAGCTGTGTGACCACAGAGAAATTATTCTACCTCTCTGATAGTGTCTCACTGTTAAGCAGAGGAATAATCTACCCTTCTTTCTTTCCTCTTGAGGCTTTGGAGAGGATTAATAAGAACAAGCATTGGAAACTGTAAAGGACTGTCCACTTTTTTGAAGGCTTATTCATAGTCAGTACATCCATGGAACCCTTCAAGACTGAGGGGTGAAGGGAGACAGCACAATTCCCCCAGGCCTCTCCCTCTGACCCCCTCTCCAGAAGCCCACCTGTAAGATCAGTGACAGTCACATGAAGATAACTCCGTACAAGGGTCCTTGTCCTGAGGAAGCTCTGGGTCAGCAGAAGAGAAAAGTTGGAAATCAGAGGGAAGAGGGTGTCGTCAGGACTGGATGCAGCCTACTCCTGGGAGTGTGGCCATCTCAGTAAACAAGGCTGAGCTGATGAAGCCATCAGTTGCTGAGGGCTTGTATCATCCATTCATGAGGGTAGGGCTGGACCTCGGAACCAGGGACAACTGGGGGAGGCATTGTTAGCCTAGGCAATGGGGTCCCTTGGGTAAACTCAGCCACCCTATTCTGAGCCCTTCTATTAATAAGTAGCTGCATGTGGTGGCGCACACTTATAATCCCAGTACTGGGGATCCTGAGACAGGAGGATTGAAGGTTCAAGACCAGCACTCAGTAACTTAGTGAGACCTTGCTTCAAAACAAAAGACAAAAAGGGCTAGGGGTGTAGCTCAGAGGTAGAATGCTCCTGGGTTCCATTCCAGAACCAAAACCAAAAACCCCACTAAGCATACCTATCCATATTTATTGTGCTCTTGCTTTGCACCCAGAACTTAATTTTTGCATCAACTTGATGAGGAACATACAATTATCAGCCTGGTTTTGCAGGTGGGCTCAGCGGCTGATGACTTAGGAACACCCACCCAATGGGAGAGCGAGCCTAAGCAACCCAGAGCTGGGGGCTCCAGCCCAACCCTGACCCTGCAATGGCCTGGGCCAAGCCCAAGCTGGCTGACTCAGAATTCAGCACCTGGGAGTTTGACTCACCATTTTTCCAGCCCACCTGGAAGGAAGGGCTGCCTCAGTTTCCTAGTAAACACCAAGACAGCTCTGTGGCTTCAGGTCCCCTTCCCAGCCTACCTGTAACATTTGAAAAGTATGAGGGCTGAGGGCCCACGCATCAGATGTCCAAATAATTTAAAGTTACAGAGTGAGACTGAAACAATAAACTATGAAATATCTTCTCTCCCTCTACCTTGACAAATGCACCTTACCAATGACTTAGAGGATTCCAGGATTCCACGGGAGCTCCTGGCAGCACGGGGCAGCCCCCAGCCCACTCCCCCCTGCCTCCACCTGCCCCCTTTTCTTCTCACCCCAGCTTGGTTTCAGTCCCCCACAACCTGGAGACTTTGTGGGACCTTTCCAGTGTATAGGGGCACAGCGCCACCTTCAGGAGGACAGAACGCAAAGCAGGAGGGAAGGACTGAGTCCCAGGCAGCCTGACTGTGCTTGTTCTAAAGGGGCCCAGGCCCTGGTCTCACCAATCTCACCCCAAGGGAAGGGTTGTGCCCCCCAGGAGGGCTAGAGCAGGACCCTCTAATACAGGGAGTCCACGGCTGGAGCTCCTCTTGTCTAGGGCCCAAGGCAAAACTGTCCCCATCTCTCCAGCTCTGCGATTCTATTAGGGTGCTCTTCTGAGCTCAGATTAAATGCTTTTCAGTACAATCCAATTTCCTCCTGACATAGACTAGAAAAGACACACACACACACACACACATACACCACACACACACACACACACACACACACACACACACACAGGGCGCTAAATATCCAATCAAGTCCACAGATAATAGAGAACAGCCAGTTCACTCCCAGTTTAATCAGATAAAATGCCCATTCATCGGCTCCTGCCAGCGCAGACGTCCCGTCGACTGCCGCCGGGAGCGCAGGGGCCGGGAGGGAGGGCTGCGGGAGGCGGCGGGGTCCGGGGCTGCGCCTTTAAATCTACCAGGAGGGGGGGCGCCGCTGCCCACGGGGGACTAATTATCCTTCCGCCTTTAGCCAGCTCTTACTCAAACAGACAAAAGGGGGCTCGGCAGCCCCCGATGGCGCTAAGCCTCGCAGCAGATTTTTTTTTTTTTTTTTTTTTTTACTCTCAGATATGCAAATCCACCCCTGCACTCCGGAACCTAGGGATGGGCTGAATGGTGGCTCAGGGATTTGGAAGGGCCAGACAGAGCTTGGGGGAACGAGCCCTCTCTGAGGAACTAGACTGGGAGACAGTCAAGCCAGGCTTCCTCCTCAGGCTGGGCCAGGAGTGGCTAGGAGTCCTGCTCTGGGGGGCGGCCCAGGGGGTGACCGGGCTCTTACCTCTTCCTACATCTTGTCCTTTGCAGGCGGAGGGGTTTGCTCCAGAAGCCCAGTTAGGCCCGGGGAGCTGAGGGTCCACGGGCCTCCTGTCGCCTCAGGCCCCCTCCTCCCTCTCCTGCCCTGAAGCCTTCCCATGAACCCTGCCCTTCCTCACCCACGGCATGAGTCCCCTCCTCATGGGCTCCTGAGTCCTCAGAAGCCTGTGCTCCAAGCCCTTACCTGAACCCAGAGTATTCTACCCACACCCACCTCGACCAGTGCTGACCATCTGCCCCCTGCTCACTCCACCCAGGGTCATATCCCACCTTCACTCGGTGCCTAGCCAGCTGTGGGGGCTCCCGAAGTGTGCGCCACTGAATGCATTGACTGCCCCAGCTGAAGAAGCTCCCTGGACCAGGGTGGGCTGCAGCAGAGAAGCTGGTTTCCTGCTCAGCTCCCAGCCAGCACCTGGAGGAACCTGTCTATTTAGCTGTGAAATGGGAATAAGGCTAACCCAGGGCCCCACAGGCTAGCTGTGAAGACCCCCTGGAGGGGGGTCTGTGAGCTGTGAAGAGCCTCCCAGCAGGGGCACAGGGATGAGGACAGCCTAGGAGAGCCCCCAGACCACACAGGGGTAGTCTGGGGACCAGGTTTCATCTCTCTCACCATCCAAGACTATTGGCTGCTCCTCTGAGAAGCCACTTGTCCAGTGTGTGTCCAGGGTCTCTGCTCTGCCCATTCTGGGCTTCCCCTGTTGTCCCTGCCCCGGCCACCCCAGCAGGAGGGGCCTAGACCTTGACAGAGGGAGGGGAGCTGGAGGGCAGCACCCAGGCAGGACCGGAAGGCATGGTGCAGATGGTCCAGCTGGTCAGGATTCAGATTTGGAGACTGACCCTGGGCCTGGGGTGGGCAGGGGCCATTCCAAGAGACCCAGTGGGGAAGGTCCCCCCCCCCCAGGCATGGGGAGCTGCCTAGCCACCTGCACCTGTAAGGGTCCAGGCCCTGGGTTTCCATTACCTGGGAAGAGGGCAGGTTCTGGGCAGTAGGTAAAGCTGATGGAGGAATTAGAGACGGTTCCTAGGGAGGATTCTCAGGCACGGAGGAGTCTGAGTCCCGAGGGGAAGAGTGGCCCAAAGAGACCAGGTGACAGGCCAGGGTGAGGAGGGGGATCTGAAGGGACTAAATGCCTTGAGGCTCAAGCCGCAACAGGCAAAGCTGAACCCAGAAGTTTCTGGAAGCATCACCCAGGACTCGGGAAGCTGAAGCACGTCGTGGAGCTGTGGGGTGGCCTGAAGCCTGGCAGAGGCAGGAAGGATGAACCAGCCAGGAGGGTTGAACCACTGAGGATGGGTGGGCAGAGGGATCTCAGCCTCTAAAAGAGAATCTGGATGGGGCCTGGGAGGCAGCAGCAGGGTGGGTGACATTCTCGTCTCCAGGGCAGGATGCCCCAGGCAGCACCCTAAGGATTGCCCAGCTGTGCCAGCCTCGCTCTGAGAGAGCTCTGAGCCTGCTCCTTCCAGCTTGCTGGGCTTGGGCCTTCAGAGCAGAGGAGTGGCCCTCCCAAGGCTGGCTCTACAGGAGTCAGGGGAGTCCTGGGGAAGAGGGAAGGGAGACACCTCACTTTCATTCACCCTCTGTCACCCAGTCCCTCCCCTCCCCACTGTCCCCCCCCCCCAAGGGTCAAGATGACCTGGGCCTCCTTGGACCCTCAGGCCCCACCCTGGAGGCCCAGATGTCCAGGGAGGGTTTGTTCCTGAGGTAGACACCAGGCAGGTGCCCCAAGGTCCCTCCTGTCCCCAGGCCCCAGGCTTCTTCTCCCTGCCCGCCATGGAGGCAGTGAATAGGAGCGGTGGAAACACAAAATGATGCAGTGGGGGAGGGGAAATCGTCTCTAATTGAGGCCTGGACAGCGCACAAGTCTAAATAGATGGTGCTCCAAATAGAAGGCTGTCGGTCCCTCTGGGAGCACAGCTGCCATCTGTCAGGGTCGGGCTGACTAGCTGGGTGTAGTGGGGGTGCACCCTGAGGAGCCTGGGGCCCCTCAGCTGTGTGCTGCGAAAGACACAGGCTCAGGCTGCAGGTGGCTAGTCGGACGGTTTAAGGAGCCAGGTTGGATGTAATGGGAGGGAAGGGTAATTCTGGGAGTGGCTATCCTGGTACTTCTTACCTACAAGGCAGGGGTGACGATATGAGGCTAAAACTGTAAAACGGCTGGCAAAGCAGAAGCTGTCACCCGGTTACCCAGGAACACTCGCTTTTTGTGGTTTGGATACTGCTCATGTTTTATCTGCATTCGGACAGAGTGGGCGGGTGACCTTGCATCAGTGCTGAGGAATTATGTCCAAAGGGCAAGCCCCAGGGCCCAGCTATGGCCAGCTAGTGCTCCTCTCATGTCACATGCCAAGCACTGTGCCAGGCTCTGGACAAACTTTGCTCCCTTAATCTTCTTACAGCCTTTTCCCTGTCACATAGATGAGGAAACCGAGGCACAAAGACACAAAGTGTTTGTTGAAGGAGGCAGCAACTGGCAAAACCAGAACATAAACCCAGAGCTCTTAGCTGGGCATGGTGGCGCACGCCTCTAATTCCAGTACTTGGGAGGCTGAGACAGGAGGATCAGAGGTTTGAGGCCAGCCTCGGGAATTTAGTGAGACCTTCAGCAGTGTAGCAACCCTGTTTCAAAATAAAAGGGTGTGTGGGGGGTGGGGGTGGCTTGGAGATAGAAAACCCTTTCGTTCAATCCCCAGTACAAAAAAAAACCAAAACCACAGAGCTCTCTGGTTCCAAGAGTCCCTTCCACCCCCTGCCCTTGGCCTGGAGGTGAAGCCTCTGCCTGCTCCTAGAGGTGTGTGGCCTGAATTGTGCCCCCCAGCGTCCCAGAGGTTGAACCCAGCTGTCAGGGGCCAGCAGCAGTGTCAGCAGCGCCCCAGTCTAGGCTGCTCCCCTGCGCCTAGAGGTGTGAGGGGTAATGAGGCCCAGTAATTAAGGTTTCTGGAGACATGGCCAGGAGATTTATAGACAGGCTTTGTCAATAACTGCGCTCCTGGCTGCAGATCCAGCAAGACATCGATAAGTGCTCGTTATAGCCCCCCCACCCCCCATCCCAGCCTGTCAGCCGCCTGTTCACAGCGCCTGTGTACACAGGCTCCGCTCAATTAATTTGCACTTGTTGGTACCATCTGTTCTTTTCATGTGTCCTTATCGAAAGTGTGCGTGTCCTGCCTCCTCCTCAGATGCGCTCCAGAGCTGGGAAAGGGCGGCTCTCCTCCTACACACTGGGCCCCCGGGGCCAGGGCGTGCGCCCCCCTCAGTGGAGGGTCCCTGCAGGCAAAGCCACGTGTTCCTCTTCCTTCACCTCCCTCCTGGTGCAGGGAGGGGGGAGACTGGAGTTCTGGTTCCAGCTCTGCTCCCAGGCTTGGGCGTTGGCAGGTTCCTGATCCACGAATAGTGACACCTTTGAGTCACAAGGTTGAGAAGGGGCTGAGAAGCCACTTCCAAGTCTCCGCTTTCCTTGAGTAGCATTGGTCAAGGGTGGTATAAGGGCCTAGACATGGCAGCTCCCAGGTTGGAGTGGCCCAGGGCATGGCCCGGTGGCTCCAGGACACAAAGGCAGGTGGCCCACCCAGAGGACACCTTCCGTCAGCTATCCCCATCCCCAGGATTTTGGCAGCCAACATCTCTGCCTGCTCTTCTCTGGGCATTCTTTGCTCCAGAAGGTCTCTCAGCCTCTCTTTTAGTTCTGATCCTTTCCTTTCTGCCCTGAACAAAGGACCTAGGAAGGCGATGAATGCTGAGTCAGCTCTGCTGTGAAAGTGCTGTGGAAGGCCAGGCAACTCATTGCCCTCTCTGAGCTCTGCCGTCCTACACAGCACATTGTGTGTTTACAAGGCAACGAGGCCCTATGATGTGAAGGTATTTTATTTTATTTTGTACTGGGGATATTCTATCTCCAAGCTATACTCCCCGCCTTTTTTATTTTTTATTTTTAAACAGGGTCTATGTTACTGAGGCTGGCCTCAAACCTCCTGTCTCAGTCTCCCAAGTACTAGGGTGACAGGCATGGGCCACCATGCCTGACTGGGAGGGTTTTTTTCACAATGATGCTTGGTGTCAGCATCTAGCTCCAGCCCATCATCTCCCACCACCAGCCCTCACCGCAGATCCTGTCTACACACCCCCAGCATGCCAGATGCTTCCCACCTTTACACCGTTGCTCCTGCTATTTCAGTGCAGTATCCCTCCTGCACACCTGTACCACCTGACACACTCCTACTCATCCTTTAAAACTCATCTCCAGCACTGCGATGCCCTTCAGTACGCCACTGCCTGCATCTCAGGGTGGGAGGGGGCTGGTTGTGGCCCCCCCACTTCTGTGCCTACCATGATGATTCTTCACATCACACTGTCGCTTCCTGCCACAAGCTCCTTGTGGACAGAAACAAAAGCTCGGTCACATCCGTGTCCCTGATGCCTGGCAGAGATCCTGGCCAAAGGGCTAGTAGAGCATGAACTGGACGGACCCTGGTGTCCTTGGCCTGGGTTGGAGAAAGGCAGTGTCCCCTCCCCACGCGAAGATGGGAGGAGACGCTCTTCTTGCCCTCCTGGTTGTTCACTAAGTGGGTCACCAGACTCAGGGCAGTGGATTCAGTTAAGGTCGAGTGTAGATGTGCACAGGGAGGTGGGGGTGCACAGGGTGGGGCTTTAGCCAAGCTCCTTGCCTCCCTCCCTGGACTGTCCCGGGGCCCCTGTGTGAACGTCACCAGCATCATAGTGAGTTCTTTGCTAAAGACAGCGCCAAGCACCGGAGCAGCGCTGGGCTGGGTTTGGCTGGGACTGGGTTGAGAGGTTGTAGTTCTTGGCCTCCATTTTATTTCAGGCCCAGTAGAGGCTCCTGCCAGGAGACACTTTTAGAAATGGAGGGCCGATCTAAGCATGGTGATGCACACCTGTAATCCCAGTACTTGAGAGGCTAAGCCAGGAGGACTACAGGTTCTAGGCCAGCCTCAGCAACTTGGCAAAACCCTGTTTGAAAAATAAATAAATAAAAATGGCTGAGAGTGTAGCTTGGGGGTAGAATGCCCCTGGGTTCAATCCTCAGTACCAAAATATAAAAATGAAATAAAATAGAAACGGAGGGCTGAGCTCCTTTGGCAAGCATCCCACCTCCAGGTGTTGGCATCTCTGGCTTCACATAGCCTGTGTGTGGGGACACAGAAGCCCAGGTGCCCACCTGCCCCCTCCCGGGCTGGAGCAAAAGCCCACAGCTAGGCAGAGCCCAAAGAAACCTACTAGCACACCAACAGCACAAGCCACCTTGACCCCAGTCCCCTCTCCTGCCTTCCTGGGGGTCTTGTGGTGGTTTTATTGATGACAGTGACACATTTGGGAGGACAGTATCCTGTGTAAGCCAGACCCGGAGCCCTGGGGGTGCAGGGAGCAGGAGATGGGATGTGGGGCTCAGTGGGGGTCATTGCAGGGGACCAGGGAGGCATCTGGACCTTCCTGCCAGGCTGGCTTAAGACTTGGGAGCAAGACTTCCCCGCCAGCCCATTGAGCAGAATTCTGCAGCCCCACCCAGAGCACAGCTGGGCCTCGGGAGGTCCAGTGAGTCAGGAAGCTGGAAGCCTGAGCCCTGCCCTCCTGGGCTGAATGCTAAGGCCAAATGAGGGCAGAAGAGCCAGCCCCGAGGCCTGGGGAAGCGGCTAAGCGTTCAGACTCTGGAACCAGCAACCCTTCTCAGACAAGTGCCCTCACCTCCTCTAGCCTCCTCCTCTGTAGAATGGGCATGAGGTAGCTCCTTCCTTGGGCTGCCTGAAGGATGAGGTCAGATTGATCTGTTGGAAGTATGAAGAACGCGCTCAGGCCCTGGGGAGCTCTTGTTACCTGCTGGAGTCAGGCCCGAGAATTCAGAAAGGAAGCCAGGGAGGGTGGGAGAGCCTTTGTCAGCAGGCTGCTCTGCAGAATGACCTGCAGAGACGGGCGAAGCCACAGAGACAGGACCCAGCCAGACCTGTTTGTGCTCCCAGAGGTTCTGAGGCTGCAGGAAGTAGAGGGGCATGGGAGGAGAGCCCTAGGTGGAGACCACAGGGACCACTGAGGCTGGAGACCATAGGGGACCACAACAGCCAAGCTGGTGAAGGAAGTGTGAATGAAGTTCCCAGCGCCTTCAGGACTTCTGTCCTCCCTCGTCAGCTCAGCCTGGCACCTGCCTTGCTTCCTGGAGGCCCCCAAAGAAGGACACTCCCCAGCCCCACAAAGCAGTCTTGTGTTCACATAGTAATTGTCTGAGGTGTCTCACCATGCTTGAAGGGGCAGAGCAGGGACCTGGGAGCTCTTCAGCACCATTCTGCCTGTCTGACACTGAGCTGGTCTCCCTGGGGCTCCTGGGCTTCAAGCAGCAGGCTCCGGCCACTCAGAGGCGCCCACTCAGCATCCCACACTGTTCAGTGGACACCTGAGGGTCCACTCAGGGCCCCTCCTGCCTCCTGCCAGAGCAGGCTGGAAGACAGCCTTGTCTGGGGCCTGGCTCAGCTTGGTGGCGACCTCCACGTGGTACATTATTGATGGGGCTTCTAATTGTGCGTTTCCCAAAGTCTACAGGCCTTTGATGAAAAATTCATGGCACGCCCGAGGATGGGAGCAGATTCAATCGATTGGCAGCATAGCGGGGCGCAGGAGGACCCGACCCTTCGTGAGGAGGGGGGCGGCTGAAGGCCAGACCGGGAGGGGGCACTGGTCAGGTGTCAGCGTTGGCTTCCTCCTGGGCCCCAGATGTTGGGGAGGGCAGAGCACACACTGCAGCCTGCTCCCTTGGTGGGGAGGCCAAGGGGAAGATCAGGACATCTAGGATGCTAGCTAGGTGACTGGCACCGCAGGGAGGGAGGAGGCTTGACCCACTCCATGTCAAGCCTCGTTTCTGTCTCCCCAGAGGAGTATTAGGTCTTCCAGCAAGCATCATGCAGAGGAGGGAGTGATATTTTTGGAGGTGCTTCTAGGTGCCAGGCACTGTGCTCAGAACTTTACACCCACAACCTCACGTTATCCCCCAACAGTTCAGTGAGACAGGCGCAGGGATCTGCTTCATTTTACAGAGGGGAAACCGAGGCTCAGAGACGTTAAGTGACCCACTCACAGTCAGAAAGCAGCAGAGCCCACAGTCGTTCTACTTCCGCAGGCCAGTTCAACTATGAACTACAGAGCAGAGTGGAGATTTTGTTCAACTCCTCTGTCTGCCCTTATGACAGGGGAAGAAACCCCACTAAGAAAAAGTGAATTAGCTGGGCGTGGTGGCGCAAGCTTGTAATCCCAGCATTTGGGAGGCTGAGACCAGAGGATCCAGGTTCGCGGCCAGCCTCAGCTACTTAGTGAGGCCCTCCGCAACTTAGTGAGACCCTGTTTCAAAATAAAGAATAAAAAATAGGGCTGGGGATGTAGCTCGGAGGTAGAATGCCCCTGAATTCAATCCCCAGTACTGCAAAAAAAAAAAAAAAAAAAAGGAAGAAAAAGTGAATTAAGCAAAAAATAGGCCTGCGAATGAGAAAAGGAAGATCCCCTCTGCAACACTGATGCAGGCCGCAGGCCCCCTGGGGCAGAGATCTGGAAACAGGTCAGAGGGGTCTCTCTTGGCCTCTCCAATCAGGGACTATTAGGGTGCCACCACGGAGGCTCCAGAGAACACTGACCATCGTCTGTTCATTCCTTAAACAAGGGACCAAATATTTATGAAGTCCCAACTCCAAGCAGACGTCTTGCTGGGTCCAGATGGCGCCTGTCATGAAAGGCTTTGTGTGGAGCTAGCCTGGGACAGACCGGCAGTGTGACCCCTCCACGCCCTGGGAGAGGCCTCTACAGCCAGCCTGAGGCAGCTCTAGAACATGCTCGCTTGGCCTTCGTCTCTAGGTGGTGGGCTGTCTTGTTTGGGTTTGTTTTTCCTTTGCTTCCCAGAGAGTTCCTTCTCAAAACACCCACCCATGTCTCTGCTGAACTAAAGGGAAAGGAATTTGTCCAGACCATCAGGAAAACAGAGCCCGGGCGCCCCAGGGGCCAGGCGCGGGGCCCTGTGCTGCACTGTGCAGCTGCGGGAGGAGAGTAAGCCTGGTTTGGACTGCTGGGGTGGGGGGTGTCCTGAGACCATGGGGTGCAGAGAGAGGGGAAAACAGGAAGAGGAACAGGAACAGAAAGGATGAGGCTGAGGGGGAAAGAAAGGGACTCAGTGGAAACAGGAGGGGGAGGCAAGGAGGAGGGACTGCGGTGTGGCTGGACGGAGGGCAAGTTGGGCTGAGGATCCTGATTTGAGCCCTACCCTGGTGCCCCCCACTCTGGGAACCAAAGCGAAGTGCCTGCTTCCAGCTCAGGGCTCGGCTTGGTCACCAGGCAGGCACTTGTTGTAGCAACAGTCCCTGAGGACCCATCCTAGGAAACAGGACTGCCAGCAGCAAAGATGGGGGAGCCAGGGGCCCCACCCCCTGCAGCCCCCAAGGCTGGCCTGGGCCTGGTTGACAGCCGCGCTGTAAGTCTGCCCCCACAATCATGGGTCCTGGGAGATGGGTCTGCTCAGCTAGCAGGCAGGGGCTGAGGAGTGTTGCCGGGCAACGAACGGGTAGAGGTGTTCCCAGCGCCTATACAAGTAGGAGGCAGGGAGGGGGAAGAGAGGGCACTGGCTCCTAGATGCCCACTGTCACAGGAACCTTTATAGGGCCCCTAAGCCCAGCTGGGGCCACCTGAGCCCATACCAGATCAAAACCTGGAGAGGGAGGACAGCAGGGCTTCGAGGGAAAAGCCCTTAAAGTGACCATCGTTTCTTGCTAACTGAAGCCCTAGCTCTGGCATCTTGGAGGTCTAGCCCCAGATCCCAGTCTGGGCTAGCCTGGGAAGGCTTCCTGATAGTGTAGAACCATGACAGGAGGCTGTGAGAAAGAGTGGAGGTGGTAGATGGGGCATCCGAGAGGAAGCAGATTGCCCCAGGCCAGGGGCTCGGGTGGCCCAGGTTAATAATAATCTTTCTCACTGGGGCTTCAGTTGCCAAAGTATTTCCCCTTCCACTGTGGCAAGAACCTCAGAACTCAGTAGGTGTCATCCTCCTGGGGAGCAGATGAGGGTCTACGCATGAGGCCATCAAGATGAGGGCCAGGGCTCTCGGAAGGGCATCCAGCAGAAATGAGCAGAACCCAGGTCTAGTCTCCAGCCGGCCGTCTTCTACCACCCGCAGGAAAGTCACAGCTCTAGCCAGGGACATCTATCTGGGCAGGAGGAGACTGGAAGGGAAGGGATCTTTGCGGGAGAGTGAGCAGAGCCACCCTGGGGAGGGGTCTGTCCCCTAGCCAGTGCCCTGGATGGTGGCCCCAGACTTCCCTGGTCTGGGGCAAGGGCAGGGGGAGGACTCTGAGCCACATACCAGAGGTGGAGGGACTGAGAGCTGAGCTGGGGAAGGGTTTTGGAGGAGGAGGGCCCAGAGTGGAGCAGGGAAGGCAGAGCAGAGTCCAGGGAAGCCTGGAAGCCTGGGGAATGGACGGGAAGCCAGCGTCTTCCCGGAAGCTCCACCCCACGACTGCTCCAGCCCCATTGTCCAGGCCCGGCCCAATTAGCCAGCCTGTCTCCTGCAGGGGCCAATTAGACTAGGGCCAGGGTCAGCTGCCGGCCAAGGCTCTGCCGCCCCTGGCTTCACCAAGCCAAGCACAAAAGCTTTCTAGACACCATCTCTGCTGCGGCAGGAAGGGAAAGAAAGAACTGAAGAAAGGGAATATTCACTCCTTTTGTTTCTTGCTGTAACCTTGGGTTGAACAAAGAAGCAACCCCCTCCCCCCCACACCCCCAGGGCAGCTTCTATAGAGCAGGGCAACCAGATTTAAAGAGCAAATTGCACTGATTTGTTGTGGGAGGCCCAGCTGACACTCCAGGGCAATCATTTCAGAAGCAGGATCTGGAGTGAGCAGGACCCTGGTTCTAGAACATTCTGTGGCTCCGGATTGCCCTCTGTTTAGAATCAGAGCTCCCAGGCTTGGCACCCCAAGCACCACCTCCCTGTCTAGTCCCACAGGTCAGGCCTGTGCCAGCTCTCTGGCCAGACAGACCTGTGTGCTTTGCTCTCTCCAGAAAGTCCAGGCCCATGCGCCTGTGTTCAGGGAGGTGCCTACACCTCCAGTCCCCCCAGTCAAGTCTTATCTCTGCCCCCCAGGGGCTTCTCTCACTCTCCTCCTTACACTTCCAGGAGGTGAGTGGTGTCCCTAGGAAGTCCCCACCCTCCACCTGGCAGCTCTCTGAGGACCAGGGTCTCCCTGACAGAGCTAAGCCCCCTGGCCTTGCTGGGGAGGAGATGGGAGGGAGATTTATAATAATATGGAGCCTAGAATAGGCTTGGGAAGCTGGGGCCACGCCAGGCAGTGGCAAGTGGAGAAGGGACCCAACAAAGCCAGGCTCCCTCCAGGATCTTCCTCAGAGACCGTGCTGCCCAGACCTCCCCAGCCTGCCCTCTGGAGAGCAGCTCTGCCCTTGGCCACAGGCTGCAGGGGCCAGCTCTGGACCTCGGCGTCTGGCCCATAGGGCTCACTGACCCCCCTTGGCTGCCCTCTAGTGGTGATGAAGCTCAAAAGCAAAAGGAGGGAAAGAAAGAAGCGTGGTCACTTGCTTCAATTGTCATTTTGTCCCTTCGTGGGCAGGAAGGGAGCTTGGGTGGGTGGACAGTAGCCAAGGACAGATGTGCCAGGGATCTGGTGGCATCAACCTGGATGTAAGTAAGGGGGCTGTTGAACCACAGTGAACCTCGACCCCTGCGACAATATTGGTATCAGCAAAGTCTCCATCCACCCCTAAGCCTCCCAGAAACAGCCCCTCAGAACAGGGCTCTTGCTCCCAGCTCCTTGATCCTAGAACCTGGGAGAATTCCAGTACCGATCTGCATAAGATGAATGTTTCCATTTGATTTGGGGAGGGAGGTACTGGGGATTGAACCCAGAGGTAGTCACCTCTGAGCTACACCCCCAGCCCTATTTTTTTTTTTTTTTTGAAACAGGGTCTTGCTCTGCAGGGATGACTTTTAGGGCAGGGAGTGTGCTTCCTCACAGCATGGCAGTCTCGGGGTATCAGGGCTTCTCTCTGGAGGAAGCAGCAAGCTTCTGTTGCCTCCTGCACTCCTTTGTGGTCAGCCAGGCCATTGACAAGCGGAGGAGACTTAGACTCCACCTCTCAATGAGAGAAGTAGCAAATCATTTTCAGCTATCTTTCCTTCACCAGAGAGGAAGGCTGCGTTTTGAGGCAGCACCATGAAAACCCAAGTGCAAGGGAGCCAGGACGCTTGCCTGAAGGACGGGGCAATAGAGAAATGACTCCAGTTGGGAGAGCTGCCTCTGCCTGGTGGCCCAGGAGCTGCCCCCACTGGGCAGAGGAAATTCATGGAGAGAGGGTAAATACCCTTCAGGAGCAGAGAAAGGTTGTGAGGAAGCAGAATTGCCTCTCTGCCTTGTGTAAAGGCCCAGGACACTAGGAAACAGGCTGACCAGGCCCAGGGAACAGGATTGTGTGTGTATGTGTGGTACTGGGAACTGAACCTACTAGTGCTCTATCACTGAGCTCTTTTGATTTTTTTATTTTGAAATATGATCTCACTAAGTTGCCCAGGCTGGCCTTGAACTTGCAATCCTCCCTAGTATCAAGGTTACAAAACCAGACTCTATCTCTAATTCAGAAAAGTAGCCACCATAGACCCTAAAGGTATCTCATAGGCCTGAGGGGATGAGATGGCTCAGGGGCCTTCTGGGCTCCCTTCCTCAGCAGACACCTCCCCTAGGAGAAATAGCCTCATTTGCTAGTGAGGAGAAAGTCAAGGGCTGGGTAGCATCTTACCTGTCACCTTACAGATGGTAGCTCTGGTACCTCCACCCCAGGCCTGGCTCCCTAGGAAACTCCCTCAACAAATGGCCAGAGAGCCCCAAGTATACTTGCAGCTGTGCCCTTATGAATGAGGCAGCCCTAAGAGAGGGCCCAGACTTACTGCCCAGGCCGGCTCCTTTCCCAGGAAAGTTGAGTGGAAGTGCCTCCTTAGGATCAGAGAAAATGCTGTGTAAAAGGCTCGTTCACTAAGTGGACATTCAACAAAGGGCAGCTGCTAACATCAAGGCACCTGTGTGTTCCAAGGGTGCTTCCCTGTACTGACGTTCACAAAGCATGTTGTCTACTTTGCAAAGATTTAGGCTGGTGTGTGTGTGTGTGTGTGTGTGTGTGTGTGTGTGTGTGTGTGTGTGTGTTGGTGCACTTTCTAAACTGCATCTCAGTCCCTGTCAACTGTTTGTCTACATGAGGGTCAGCCTCAGGCATCTGCTGCTGTGTAGATGAGAAGCGAGAAACGCTGGGGTAACTTCAAGATGGGTCTTATCCCAAGCTCCCCTGGCACCCGCCCAACACACATACACACACACACACACACACACACACACACACACACACATTCAGGAGGCCTGGGGACAGGACAGGACTCGGCTGAAGTTCACTGTGTGACCTCGGGCAAGTTACTGTATTTCTCTGGCTTCCATGAATAGTTCTCAGCAGAAGTCACCCATCAGAACCTCTCAGAGATGCCCATGCTGGAGCATGCCTGTAACCCCAGTACTTGGGAGGCTGAGACAGGAGCATCACAGATTCACAGTCAGCCTCAGCAACTTAGCAAGGCCCTCTGCAACAAGTGAGACCCTGCTTCAAAATAAAAAAACAGAGCTGGGGGTGTAGCTCAGAGATAGAATACCCCTGAGTTCAATCCTCAGTACCATACATACACACACACAAAATCTCTCAGATGGGAGTTCCAGGGTAGGAGGTCTGGGAAGGCTGCTGGACCACCTGGAGGAGGGCAGGTTTCCATGGGAACTGGAGAATGATACCCACTTTCCCCTGCAACCTAAGCCCTTGGGCGGCCAACCAGGGGCGGCATTCAGGAGACAGGCGGAGGCCAGAGCATCTGTGGGAGGCGGCTGCCCTCTGCCGGCTGCAGTGACAAACCACAAGCAGTGGCCTGGGCCTGCCAGCGTGGACTCTGGAGCCTGAGGACCCAGAGGTTGAGTGGCGGCCCAGGGAAGGACAAAACAGGAGAGGGTGTGTTCCCACCCCAGCTCGGCCTCACCGCCCCCCTCTGCACTCACTCCAGCCATCCTCCTGGAAGCTCTCTGCAGTCTTGGCTTGCCAGTCCACTCTCACCCCTTTTCCTCTGACCTCTCTGGCAATTACCCCATTCTGAGGGCTCCTCCCCACCACCGCCACCCCTCCCTTTGGTCACCTTCCTCCACGCCACACTTTCCAAATTCTGAAGATCTGCTTCCTTCCCAAGGCTTCATTCGCACCTCCACTCCTCCATTGCCCTGTCCCTCTGCCGTGCCCAGTCCTTGTGGCTGCCACAGCTCCTGCCCTCATCTCCACATCCACTGTTCTGCCTGGTGCAGGTCCCATTGTGTCTCACCCTAGGAGGTGGCCTGCTTTGTCCCTCATCCCAATGTCTCACCTCCCTGCTCCTCTGCCTGGGAGTCCTGGCCCCACCCTAGGTAACACCTACTCATACAAGAGTCAGCTCAGGTTGCCGCCACCTCTGGGAAGCCTTCCAGCATGCCCAGGCTGGAAAAGAGCCTCCTCTAAGTCCCCACTGTCACAGAAACTTCCTGCCATCTCTCAGTGTAGAGGTGACACCAGTGCAGGACATTGTCAGCTCGGCTCTGCTCATGAGCCTGCACGGCACAGTCCTGTACTCAGTGGCTCTCAGCAAGTACTGACTTACCTTGTGGTTACTGTGCTGCTTCCAGCATAGACTGTGTGTGTGTGTGTGTGTGTGTGTGTGTGTGTGTGTGTGTGTTTGGGAGGAGGGGCTAGGGCTAGGGATTGAATCCAGGGCCATTCTACCTCTGAGCTACACCCCACCCCTTTTTAATTTTTTTTTTTTTTTTTTGAAACAAGGTCTCACTAAGTTGTTGAGCTTGGCCTCAAATCTGTGATCCTTTTGTCTCTGCCTCCCAAGTACTGGGATTACAGGCATGTGCCACCATGCCTGGCTTGAGCATAAGCTTTATAACTGAGTCTCTGTGACCTTGGGGACACTACTTCCAGCCTCGATTTCCCCATCTGTACAATGAAGGCACAAGGTCCCTTCTGTTCAACACAGTTGGTAGTGGCCAAAGGTAGACTGGAAAGGCCCCACTTTGCAAGCCTTGAGTTCCAGCATAAGCTCCTCTCTTTGGGGACGGAGAGGATGAGCATTGCCCTCTTCCAGACTTCGTAAAAGACGATCCGTGCCCCTTCTCCTCGGTGGAAAGTGGACCTCGGTTTCCATAAACTGGGAGCAGTCACACAAGTATACCTTCTTTGCTCAGTGCCCAGGGTGATCATAAGAATAATTCTTTCAAAGCAGTCAGAAGGGTGCAGGGAAGGAGTCACAGCTGCCAGGACCCTGCAGGGCCAGGGCCCATGCTGGCCCTCTTCACGTCCTTCACTCTGCGGCAACCCTTGAGGAGGGCAGTACCACCACTGCAGGCTTTCCATCCCGCAGATGAGGACACTGAGCCGCAGGGGACCCTGAGGCACCCTCCCAGAGGCAAAGAGGAGGCACGGCCAAGGCCGCCAACGCTCTGTGCACTGGGTGGCTTGAACCCGGGCTCCCCGAAGTATCTCACCTCAGCCAGCTCTGAGGGTTAGGGCCCTCGTGGTGGGGGTGTCCGTGGGTGCAGAGAGTGCAGTGAGGGCTCAGGGTCAGCCACGGTGGCATTGATGTCAGTGAGCCCAGAGAGAAGCCCGCGGCCCTGCCCCCAACAGGCTGGTACTGGGGAGAAAGGGGAGCAGGCAGCGGTGGAAGGGGAGGGACCCCAAGGACAAGCTGGGCCACAGTGCTCTCAAGGCTGGGCTGTGACGCAGAGCTTGGCCCTGAAGGGGAGCTGTGCTCTCCAGAGCTGTGGGGAGAGGTCAGGGCTGCTCGCCTGCAGGCTTTGGCCTCCCAACCCAGCGGTACAGCTCAAGATCCCCCACCTAGCTTGGGGGTGGGGGAGGCTGGGAGGGAGGGAGGCCCACGGGGTTCCCATGACACAGCACTGGCCAGGGTAGAGATTCTATCCCCCTGTGGTAGCTTCTCTGAGGGTGGGGGTGGGTGGGGATGAGGGTCCCATTCCTACCCCTGTGGAAGAAGCCAGGGCTAGACTTCAAGAGGTGGAGACCCAGGGAACTGCCACCCTACCTCCAGCAGGGACCATGGCTAGGGCAGGGCGCCCCTCACCAGAAACGGAAGCCCGGCTCTCACACTGTCACTTTCTTTCTTGCTCTGGATCTCAGCTGTCTTCATCTGTCAAGGGGGGTGTTAATTGTTACAGGGCTCAGCTCAACCCCAGGACTGCGGAGTTGGAGAAGAGCAGGCTCTGAGAAATGATGAGCCCCTGAACAAATCAGACCCAGAGGGTAGGCCAAGGGGCGGAGCCTCTGCCCCCGGGACTTCCCTCCACGTGCACGCACGCACACGCACCCAGATATGGATGGGATTGTATCAATTTCCACATGCTCTTTTCATTTCACAACAGAGCAAGGGCATCTCTTGCCTCAGCATAATTAATTCTGGGCCTTTCTTTGTAACTAATGTCTGCAGGCCAGAGGCTGAGCAGACCCTAGCTTGAGATTTGAACGTACTCTACAATGAATGTCCTTGAAGATGTACATATTCCTGTGCGTGTGTGTGCATCTCAAGGATATAACCAAGAAACCCATTTAAATGCTGCTACAGTTGTCCAGAACAGACTTGATAAGAGGCTGGACCAAGTTGAGGAAAGAGAATAGGAGATGAACTTCCTTTGCCAAAATATCATGGACAGATTGGGTATAATGATGCATGATTGTAATCCAGTACTTGGGAGGCTGAGACAGGAGGATCACAGGCTTGAGGCCAACCTTAACAACTTACTGAGACCCTGTCTAAAAATAAAAAGGATTGGTGGTATAGCTCAGAGGTAGAGTACCACTAGGTTCAATCTCCAGTACATACATACATACATACATACATACATACATACATATCATAAGCTTTCCTTAGCCAATGTACTGAGCCTCCAGGCCCTTATTACTCATGAGCCTCTAGGCCCTTATTACTCATGAGCTGCCATAAATGGAAGACCTGAACCATAGCAGAGGAAGAGGGCAAGGGAGCCCAGGGAAACAAGGAGGAAGAGGGAGGAACCTGACCTGTTGACTAAAGCAGCCCTTAGAACAGAAATGGGATGGGACGAAACCAGTGCCTCCCAATTAGAGCCTCCCAGCCTGGGCGGGGGCTTCACACACCAACTCTGAGCCTCACAGCAATCCCAGGCGTCTCCAATATGAGGACCCAGAGGCTCAGGTTGGCGGGAGCTCAGTAACCAAGCTGGGCTTCTGATCTGGACCTGACCACAAAGGGTGTGTGTGTGTGTGTGTGTGTGTGTGTGTGTGTGTGTGTGTGTGCGCGCGCGCGCGCTGTCTGAGGACACCAGATGGGCAGATCTGGAGAAGCCAAGACCTGGAATTCAGCGGGGGAGGTGATAGGGAGATGGACCCGACACTGGCACCAGTTAGAAGAAGTCAAGCCAGAAGGCTAGACAGTGGCAGATGACAAGTGGTGTCTGCTGGTCCCCCATGTGTGGGGACTCCTCCCCTAGAAGCCAGTAACCCACCATGCAGCAGGTGGGAGGCAGGGACTGGGAAGCCAGGCCCTATCCCCAGACAGCATGGGGCCCAGGTGGCAGAGCTCTGCTTCCTGGGGGCTTGGGAGCCTGACTGGCTCCATGAGCTCCTGCCCCACGTGCAAGACCTCCTGCAGCCTCAGGAAGTCCAGCGGCCACCAGGGCTCAGCAAACTCCCAAGCAAGCTCATGTCCCTGCCCATCCCCAACCCAGCTCCACCACCTCCTTTATTTCAACATTTCTGGCTTCCTGTATCGGATCCCCTTTTATACTTTGTGTTGTTTAGATTTAAGAAACTCTCTTTACAAAAAAAAATTAATAAATAATAGTAGGGAGTTTCTGATTATAAAGAAGATTCATATGAATATAGTTATTAATTTTCCTATGCATATATGGGCAGATATGAATTATTTTCCAAATTGGGGTCACACTAATTATTCTTTTTCGTAGTCTGCTTTTACCACTTCTCAATATATTGCAAGGCATCCACGTGTGAGGGCCTCGCAGTAGGATTGCATAGTGCTTAAGAACACACTCTAGCCAGGCGCAGGGGTGCATGCCTGTAATTCCAGTACTTGGGAGACCGAGACAGGAGCATCACAGGTTCAAAGTCCAGCCTCAGCAACTTGGTGAGACCCTCAGCAACTTTTGACGCTGTTTCAAAAATAAAAGATAAAAAGGGCTGGGGGTGTAGTCTGGAGGTAGAATGCTCCTGAGTTCAATCCCCAGTACTATACACACACACAAAGAACAGACTCAAACTGAACGTGGTGGTGCACACCTATAATCGCAGTACTTGAGAGGCTGAGACAGGAGGATTGCAGATTCAAGGCCAGCTTGATGTAACTTAGCAAGACCATTTTTCAAAGTAAAAAATAAAATGGGGCTGGGGGTAAAGCTCAGAGGCAGAATGCTCCTGGGTTCAATCCCCAGTACCACAAATAAAACAAAACAAAAACAGACTTAAGTGCTTAGGTGCCAGCAGGCCTGGATTGCAGACACTGGCTCTGCCACACAGTACTGACGCTGAACAGGTTGCTCTCTGAGCCTTGGTTTCCCCGTCTGTAAACTGGGGGTGTCAACAGTACCTACCCTCTTTGGCTTGCTGTGAGAACGCATAAGGAGGGCAATGTAAAACACTTAGGAGGAGGCCTGGAACATAGTAAATGCTCAATGAAACACCAGATATTAGGATCATTGTTACTCCTAACCCTTTTTCTGGCCTCAACCTTACACCCACATCTTGTAGCTGGATCCTGACCATGACCTCCTCTGAGTCTCCCAGCCTTCCCGATTGCTGGGCTGGTTAGGGGTCAGCTCCCAAGCAGCATTTAGTGGAATATCTACCCCGCTTTCCTGGCCCCTGTCCTTTGGAGTCTGTTGCCATAGGTCTCCTCCCCTGATGTCTGAGCCCCGACTTTCCCCTGAGGTGGCATTGCGGAATGGATACGGCCCCCAGGAGAGCTCACTAGAGTGGCCGCCCTAATGCAGGAGGGATGGGGACCGAGTCATAACCACACCTGCCGGGAGTTGCTAAGACTCGACTCGGGAGCACAGTTCGGGGTTCCTGCTGCTTGGTGGCTTTGAGAGTGGCCCCCTGACTCCCAAATCTCTGTGCAGATGTAGGATAGGTACTCCCCTGGGGCCAGGGGCTCAGCTCTGGGTTCTGGGCTCCACAGGAGTTGAACAATTACCGGCGGGCCATGCAGAAGATGGCAGAGGACATCCTGTCACTGCGGAAACAGGCCAGCCATCTGGAGTGGGAGAACCGCATGCTGAGGAGCCACCTGACCCAGCAGGAGGTAGAAGAGGACGAGAGCAAAACTGATGAGGTCCACAACCTGGGTGAGGATGCCCAGGCCACCAAGGGCATCCAGACATCTGTCTGGGCCCAGGCTTTGGGGGTGGTGGGACACTTTCCCCAGATGTGCATGCAGCTGGACTCATGCTACCCCACCCCTACCCAACCCATGGGCCCTGCCCAGCTGAGTCGTCTCAGGGGTGGAAAACAGAGTATCCAGTCCTGTCGCAAGCCCTATGGCTGGGCACCTGCCTCTCCCTGCCCCCTGTTGACCTGAGCAGAGTTGGGAGAGGCCTCCACCCTGAGCCAGCTCCCTGCCTACTCCAGCACTGTCCACAAGGCAGAGGCTGCATCCGCGTGAGATAGATACGAGGAAGCTGAGGGATAAGGTGCAGCGTCTGCAGAATGAGCTGATCCGGGTGAGCTGGGGCTGGGGGTACAGAGGGGAAGGGCGTCAGGTGGGCTGCAGTGGGAGAAGGGTCCAGGGCAGGAGAGCAGCATAGAGGGAAGGGGGCGGGGATCAGCTGGTAGAGGTTTTGGTGGCTGGCCAGGTGGACCCTCTTGGCTAAGGGTGACTCCCAGACACCCCTTTCCCCCCACCTTACCCTTGCAGAAGAATGATCGAGAGAAGGAGCTGCTCCTTCTGTTCCAGGCTCAGCAGCCACAGGCGGCGCTGCTGAAGCGGTACCAGGACAAACTACAGAAGATGACGGCGCTGGAGGACACCGTGCGGCACCAAGAGAAGGCAGGTGCTGGGCTGCCTGCCGGGGGCCTCAGACAGGATGGTGTGGTGGTTCCAGGCCAGCCCAGCCCCATACTCTGCCTGCCAGGTAATACAGAAGATGGAGCATGTACTGGAGGAGAGGCTGCAAGAGAGAAACGAGCCCCCGCCACACAACAGGCTTCAGGGGAAGCCCAACGTGGGTGGTCCAGCTCCCCAAAGTGGATGTGAGTGAACCAACTCCCCAGCTTTTGCCCCATCCTTGGAGGCCCCACTTAATAAGTCCCCAAGGCCAGGAAAACCTGTGGGCCCACATAGGGTCACATCTGTGGGCCAGAGACACGCAGGATGGCCCTGCTCTCCTACACCAGGCACTGAGCACTTCCACAGTGGCCCCAGCTACCTTCCCCTGCCAGGAAGCCCCCTAGGACCCTGGTGGGACATGCGGTCCAAGCCAGGCTAGAAGGAGGCCCAGCCTCCAGGGGAGAGGCCCTGAGGACTAGAACAGGCAGAGAATAGCTTCCCCAGAAGAGGCCTCAGTTCCCAATTCCTTAACCCTAAGACCCTTTCAATCATTTTCCCAACTCCTCGTATCTTCAAAGATTCTGCCTCTGCAAAGCAAGAGGCAAACAAACAGAAATACTTTCATAAATTCAGTGGTTTGTTTTCCCCATTGCTGGTGACTACAGACACCTAGAACTGCCAATCAAAGGTGGCTCTGATGAGCAGGAAAGAACCAAGTGACACTGTGTCAGGCCAGCCCAAAGCAAGGAGTGGCCCATACAGTCTCTCCAGGACCCCCTGTGTTCTGGGCCCTGTGCTCAGCATTCTTTGCAGCTGGAGGGGGTGGGGGGAGGGGAAGACTGAAAGCTTTTAGAAAACAATGACCTTGAGGTCACTGGAGTCTGGGTAAGAGAACCTAGGGAGGGCAATAACCAGCACAAAGGCCTAGGGAGTAAGAACAATGCCCAGAGCAGGGGAGCCAGGGAAGAGAGAGATGAAGAACTGAAACATGCCAAGGACAGATGAGAAAGGGAGTTAGGGGAAAGGTTGGAGTCACATCCAGACAGCCTCAGAGGACAGTCTGAGGAGTGTGAACCTGATTCCACTGGCAGTAGAGAGCCGTGGATGGCTTGGGAGGAGCAGCGAAGGAGCAGAATCAGATCAGGGCAGGGACATGGGGGCAGGAAAGCCCATCTCACGAACATCTGTGGCCACGTCCGCAGCCTTTCCCGTGCTTGCAGCCTCTGGCCTTCCCCCGGGCGCCACGGGAGAGAACCTGCCTATTGACCTTTACTCAGTGCTGCTGGCAGAAAACTCAAGGCTGCGTACAGAGCTGGAGAAGAACCGCCACCAGTCAGCGCCCATCATTCTGCAGCAGCAGGCCCTGCCGGTAAGAGCCGCCAGCACAAGTGTGGCCTAGGCCTGCATAGGCTGGTCACCAAGCAAGTCCCACAGTGTGAGCCAAGTTGATGGTCAAGACTGAGAGCTAGGCTTCCCCGGGTTGCCGCTGCGCCTGGCATCTCCTGGAATGGGAGCTCTCGGGCCTTGCTCTTTTTACCCTGGGAATGCGTGTATCTGAAAGCTTCCTCTATACCCTCCTCTAGCATCCTGGGAGAAAGCAAGCCCCTGACTCACCCAAGACCCCTGAACCCCAACTCCTTTTGCCATGTGGCTGGCTTCTACCCGGACCCACACAGGCCTCTCAGAGCTCCTTTCTGGGGCATTTCTTGGGGTTGGCTCAGTCTTGGAGAGTCCTTTTCCCCATCCCAGGTGGACCCTGGGGAGTTGGGAGCAGGTGGAGACATGGCAGACAGGCTTCGAGAGAAGGATGGTCCGGGCCACTCCAAGTGCACAGAGACCCTGCCTGCACAGGTGGGTGTCTCAGGGCCCACATGCCTAGGCTTCCTCCACTTCCCAGGCTGCTCCAGGTGCCCCCCACTGTGTACAAACCCTAAGGCAGAGCATTTGGAACTAGGGGTGTGCCCAGGATGTGCAGAAGGTGAGTAATGTTTGGAAGCATCTGATGCATGGACATCCAGGTAAAGTGGGGTGTGGGGGGGGGGGAGCCCTTGCTTCACAGATTTTTTCCCTCTACAAAAACACTTTCCTTTCCGCAGACATTTGTGCATTCATTGGAGCTCCTAGGTAACTTTTAGATTTGAACACTGGTGTCTAAAAACTTCAGATGCCCCCAATCCATGGGAAAAATAGCCATGAATAAAGCCCCTGCCAAAGCCCTATGCTGAAAACTTCAGGAAGAGGGCTGGGCCCAGGCCTGGGGCTCTGTGCCAGGAAGCAGGGTTGATACTCAGACATGACTGGCTTCTTCTTCAGTACCTGGGCGCTTCCTAGGCTTACACGGCCACAGCCCCCAGCTGGAGCCATCCGTGAGTTTCTGCTTTGCCCACAGGATCTCCTTGCCAGTTCTTCAGACAAGTTTAACCTCCTGGCCAAGCTGGAACAGGCTCAGAGCCGGATCTTGTCCCTGGAAAACCAGGTGAGTGAGGTGCAGGAGTTGATCAAGCTGGGCCAGGCTCACTGATCAGACTGTGACTAGGATAAGTGCTTAGTATATGACCAAGATCCAGGATCAGTCTATGACCAGGATCAGGGCTCAGTGTGTGATTCGATCAGGCTCAGACTGTGGCCAGAGTTAAGGACCAGTATGGACTCAGGATCAGGATCAGTATGTTGTTGGAAGGCAGAGAAGGTCCACCTCCTCTTAAACTGACTATTTGGCCCCCTTCTGCTTGCCCCTGCTTGCCCTGAGATCTCTTGGAAGGTGTCAAGCCCACATTGCCCAGAGCTTTACTTTCTGCTCAGAGAGCGGCCTCCGGCTCTGGTTGTCCCAGCTGTCCCACTGATCCTCCAGCTGCCCCTCTCCATCTCTGCAGTTAGAGGACTCAGCTCGACGCTGGGGACGAGAGAAGCAGGACTTGGCCATGCGGCTGCAGGAGAAAAATCAGGGCTTTGAACATCCCTCCAACCTCGTCATCGCAGACCAGCCTGTGAGTGACCCCTGCAGAAGAGCTCCTGGGGGTTCAGGTGGTAGGGCTGGAAGCCACCCTGCTCCCAAGCCACTAGGCCTTGAGGAAAGCTTGAGGGGCCAGCTCCTGGGGTAGGCCTGGGGAGCCGTGGGCTCCAGTTGCTGTCACATGGTCCCTGCTTGTCTGAGAGAAACAGACCCCCTGCCAAGACTACTTTTTCCCCCATAGTGGTTGTGAAACTCAAGGAGGAAATGACTGTGGATGAGAGGTGACCCACAAAGGCATTCCTGGAATGTTCTAGCACTGCCTGTACTCTAGAAGTAGCTTGTGCCTTCTACCCACTCATTGTCTCTGCCATTAGGCATCCTTCATGGGTAACTACAGTGCTGCCGTTGGTCTCCACACTGCTGACTCCCCAAGAACAAACAGGTCTTCTCACAGCTGCCCTGGGGATACCTAGATCCCCAAACTAAGAGCCTGATTTCTCCTGCTCCTGGCCATCAGTACTTTGCTCAGGGCTGAGGCACCACAGCCCCTGGAAAGGGGACTGGCAGGGGGCATAGTGGTACCTTTGCAAATTCACCTGGTCCCTGGGGACTCTCCACGAAATCAGGTATCACCTGCTGTGATAAAATGGACTTAGAAATCTTTCAGGAGTCAGAGCCCACTGGGGTTTGGATTCTTGCCTTGCCAGGCAAGATGTCCTTGAATGAGTCAACCCTGGGAAGGGGGTCACGCTCACTTGCCTCGCTTTGCATCCTGCAGAATGCCTCGACCAGTGGGGCCAAGGACCTCAGGCGACCCTCCAAGCTGGAGCCCTCGCCGCCCCGCTCAGACACTGTGCTCAACGGGCCCCCCAAATCCCAGACGATCCCTAACTCCCAGCAGGCCTGAGCCCAGAACAGGCCTCTTCGAATTCTGGAGTCTCGTCCCCAACCCCTAAAGATGACTTTATTAAATGCTGTAGCTCAATGAGCATTTGCCTCTTTCCTGGAGCAGGGAAGCCCGGGGGCCAGCTGCCTCCTCCCGGACCCCACTCCGGTCCTGAACCCTCTGCAGCAGCCTGTCACCCTCCTGCCTGTCCTTGGGGGCTGGTGTCTTTGGAAAGCCAATGCCATAATGAATCCAGGAGGGTGGCAAGAAGAGGGAGCAGGGTGGCATCCCCTCCCAGACCTCCGGGAGCAGTGGTACCACTGGAAACGGCTCTGTTGGGAGAGTCCAGGACTTCCTACTTGCCCCAAACATCTATCATGTCTGATATCCTTTCTCTCAAGTTTGGTTCATTGGTCTCTTGGGCAGGGGAAGTCTTAAAGCCACATATGCCATTAGCCAGGGTGAGGCTGAGCTGCTGGTGTTATGTGAAAATGCAGCCAGAGACAGGAAAGCAAATGGGGCCGAGGGAAGGAGTCCCCTCTGAGAGTCTGGCTGCAAGCATGCTGGGTGACCTTGGACGACTCAAAATCTCTCTGAACTTCAGTTCCTTCATCTATCCCACGCAGAGCTGGATGTCTTTGGCAGTGAGGCCATTTCCAGCACTGACATTTCTGAGTCGAAGATGACTCAGGCCCAGAGAAGAGAAAGCAAGCAAGGAGAGAAAAAGATAGGAGGGAGGAGGGTTGTCATGGGGAAGAGCAAAAAAGGCCACAGGAGTGGATCCAGAACAAGAAGTTTATTGTCTTCTGGGGTGGGTGAACAAGGGAAAGTGCTGGAATAGAGAAGGGGCCCTCAGTTGAGCTGGGGCAGTTGACCACCAAGAGCCAAACTCAACTGCCCAAAAGGAACCGGGTGGGGACAGAGGACCAGAGATGCAGGGAACCCATAGCCCTGCCACCAGGCCACCTGCCCACACAGTCGTCAGCTTGGTTAGTGGCGGCCGGGGGAAACATGCCACCCTGTCTGATCACGCCTGGGCTTGGTCCTGTTTGAAGGGGAAGAAGGTGAACAAGATGGGCTTCTCTGGCGTCAGGATGAGGTTGAACGTGGTGCCCACATCATCCATCTGTTGGATTTCAACTCTGAAGTTCTCCAGCACCTGAGAAAGGGGACACCAGGCTGAGGGGAGGGTGGGGAGGGCCTGACTCAGTCACCTGCCAGCAGGGCCTGCTGAGTGCACTTTGAGGAGATCCAAGGGGTGCACAAACAGATCCTCATTTAACCCTGCATTATGTCTGAAACCCTCCCCTGGCACCCTGTGCCCTGGATTTCTCCTTGACAACACTCCTCCCCCACCACTTCCCATCACCACTGAGGGGGAACAGATGACCAGGGGACACTAATGGGTGAGAAGTGGGTTAGCCCAAAAGGGGTTACAGTGGGGAATTGTGGGAGACAAGTACAATCCCTGGGCTCTGGACAGAAATGGGAAGAAGAGGGCTGGTGACTACATGAGGACCACACCAGCCAGCTCAGGGTACCCAGATGTCCCCAAACTCGACTCACATGGATGAGGAATATGGTCATCTCCATCTCCGCAATCCGCCGGCCCAGGCACTGGCGCACACCCCAGCCAAAGCCCAGGTACCGGAAGTGGGTGGTGTTCTTGTCCGTGCCCAGCCATCGGGTCGGGTCGAAATTGGTCGGGTTAGAGAAGAACCTGGGTTCCCGGCCCATGGCGTAGTTCGCCACCTGCACCAATGTCTGGGGGCAGAGCAGTCAGAGGCCTGAGCAGGCCCCACTCCCCACGGTGCTGAGCACAACACCCAGGTTCCCCAGGTCCCTCCCCCCCACTCACCCCTGCTCCCCAGCAAGGCTGTTGGGCCACCCCAGATGGGACTGTCTGCCCACTGTGTGACCTTGAACAAGGCCCACCCCTCTCTGAGCATCGCACACCAAATGAGGTGGCTGAAGACACCAGGGTGGGTGAGATACTCCACAGTGTTTTCCTGCCCTTTCCTCAGCCCTCGAGGGCCTCTGAGATCCAGGCAGGCTGTGAGGTCTACCCCCTAACCCTGGGCTCCAGCAACACTCCTGCCATCTTTACCCACGTGACTATCACCTCTGCTCTCCATTCAAACTTGAACCGCTGCTGCCAAGATTGCCACTGAGGCCTCAGCGTCAGGCAGAGAGGCAGGACAGAAACCCCCATGGCCACCATCTGTCTGCAACTGCAGCCGGCCCCCAGCCTCCTCCGACTGGTAGAGCCCGCAGCTCCCTGGCTGTACCTACCTTGGCAGGAATCATGTAGTCACGAAGGACCAGGTCATTCGCGACATATCTCTGCACAGTCACGGAGATGGGGTGGAGTCTACGGGAAAAAGGCACTCAGAACTGATGGTCCCAAAGCCTGGGTACAGGCCATACCCCCCTCAGCATGGCACCTCAGCCCCTGCTGCAGCTCCCCAAGGATCTGAGCCAGGGCTGGGGCTCTTTGCTCTGCCTGATTCCCAGCTGTCTCTTCCAGGTCTCTCATCTCCTGCTTCTAATTGCCTACACCAGCACATCTTGGAAGCCAGGACCCTGGGGGGGGGGATGGGCTTGCCTCAGTGTCTCCTTGATGCTGGCTTTCAGGAGCGGGACCAACTGCAGCATCTTGGTCATGTCGCCCTCTGCCTGACGCCGGGCAGCCAGAACCTCTGTCCGCAGCATATCCTGCACCTTCAGGTTGCGGGCGATCTCATACAAGTGCCACTGCAGGGTCATGGATGTCTGGTAGAGAGTGTGGGTGCAGAAGATCAGGAGAGCCTGTCACTCCAGGCACCTCAAGGTCTATGACCCATGCTCGTTTTAATTTCCAAGAGCCTCTCTCCCCCAAACTCATCCCAGGTTTCAAGACCACCATCTTCAGAAGCAAAGCACAATTTGAAGGAATTTCTGTTGTTGAGGTTATTTAGTTCTGGCGGTCCCAGCAGACTAACAACACACTGCTCTCAGCCATCTGAGAGTTCTGGAAGTTTACTGTGTTCACTTTTATAGCCTCAGGCCCAAGTCCTAACCAACAATCTATAAACACTAAATAATTAACTCTCACTGTCACATCAGCATAGGCAAGTTTAAGAAATTGAAAGACGCGAAGTATAGAGGACAGGTAGGCTTTAATGTTCAAGAAGAGAAGTTTCAGGGCTGGGTGTGATGATGCATGATTATAATTCCAATACTTGGGAGGCTGAGACAGGAGGATTGCAGGTGTGCGGCCAGTCTCAGCAACTTAGCAGGACCCTGTTTCAAGAATGAAAAACACAGGGCTATGGGGGTCTAGATCAAAGGTCTGGGTTCAAACTCCAGTACCAAAAATAAGGTAAAAAGAAGAGGTTTCATCTGGGTGCCTGTGGTGGCACATGCCTGTAATCACAGCATGTGGGAAACTGAGACAGGAGGATCACAAGTTCAAAGCCAGCCTCAACAACTTAGCAAGGCTTTCAGCAACCTAGTGAGAGGCCCTGTTTCCAAATAAATAAAATCAGGCTGAAGGTGTAGCATGGAGGTAGAATGCTTCTGGTTCGATCTCCAATACATACATACATGCATACATACATACATACATACATACATAAATGGCACAGTAGTGTATCTCAGAGGTGAAATCTCCTCCCCCTGCCCTGGGTTCAATGTCCAGTACCCAAAAAAGAAGAAAAATTTCTGGGGTACTTGCTTCTAGGCACTGGGGGCACCATGGATACTGCAGTCTAGAAGGGGAGGAGAGAAAACAGCCAAAAGACCCAGAAGGGCAGAGGCCAGGGCAAATTCTACTGGCAACCCATGACAGCTAAGGTCCTGCCTGTTTCTCTGGATGTGAGTGAGGGGTGTCTGGGCCAGGGGGGAATGTGGCAGAACCTGGGCCTCACCACCTACACCCAGGCATGCCCTTCTCATTTCTCACAGGCACAGAAAAAATGGCAGATCAGCTCAGATCCTGCCTCTGGTGGGCTGGATCTGACTTTAACTCACCCTCCTAGGAGATCAGTGTTCAGGGAACGGAGCCTGAGAAGGGAGGCACATTCCATTCACACAGAGGACCAGCCAGGCTTCAGCCAGTGCCTGTGGCTGGTAGGGAAGGGGGGGGGGGTGCACAAGACCCGGCCTCGGGCCACTCACCGTGTCCACTCCTCCCGCCAACATCTCGGTAATGTTGGCCTGGATGTCGTTGAAGGCCAGCTTGTTAGCTCCCAGGAGGCTGTAGAGGACACCGGGATACTTGTCGCCAAAATTTCTTCTCTGTCTCAAGTCCTGGTAGAAGTTCTGGGTGTATTTGTCAGCTGTGGGGCAGGAGAAAGAACCAAGGAAGAACCTGCCACCTGAGAGTCCCTGCAGGTGGGAGGGAGGAGAGCCATCTCTGGGGAAAGGTAGAGCCGCGCACTGGGGATTCCAGAGTCCCTGCTTTGTAGGCTGCCGTTTAACCAAGTGCCCTTCATATCTGCATGCTGCATTTAGTTCCTAACCACTGCTCTATGGGGTCTGTGATATCATCTCCATTTTTCAGAGGTGGAAACAGGTACAGAGAGGCAGTCACATGGATGTAAGGGGCAGAGATGGCACTGGACTTCCGCACACCCCACTCGGCCTTCTCTACCTGACCTTTCCCAATCTCTCCCATCCACGTCCTGATCTCCTGACACCCAGCACAGCGGGCCTTGGACACTGACCCCTATTGATAAAGCTTGGGTCAAAGGAGAAGCCTGAGACAGGACCCTCCAGACCCCCAGACTTAGCTGCCCAAGGACAGCCAGAGGAGCCCTCACCTTTATTGAAAATAGTGTCCCACGCAGCCACATGGTCTCTCCAGGTCTTGGTCCTGAAGAGACGAAACAGTTCTGGGGGGAGGCTGAGCATGGGAACGCTGGTGTGGAACATTTGGTAGATGGCATCGATGAACCGCTGGGCCTCGGGGTCCACGACCTCCTCCAGCATCCCCAGGCGCTCCCCAAAGATAACGTTGGTGATGGCTGCAAGAGGAGGCTGAGACTGAGGAGCCCTTTCCAACCTTGCCATCTGAGAGCCTGGGCTCCCAGGACCTCCCCCCTTCTCCCCTCCCCCTCCCATCTCTAGCCACACATGGAACCTTTGACCCATCCTGAACTTCAAGGCTGAGTCCCCAGGGCCTAGGAATGCAGGATGGAAGAAAGCTGCCCTATGGCAACCACTTGGCCCCTAGAGAGGCCTGTGAAGAACCCTGGAAAGGGACCCTGGGGTGGGGAGCAGGGTCTGCAGCGGAGCCCAAGAGGGCTTGGGCCAGGATGGAACTGCTTGGTCCAACCTGGTTGCAACAGGAACTTCTCATAGAAATTGACTGAATTGGCTATATACTTTCTGGGATAGGTCAGATGGGAGACAGAGGACATAAATCCCTGGGTAAATGGCCACCCAGAACCTAGTCTGGCTGGGCATAAGAGGTCATGATGACCCCCAATTTTTCTCACCTATCGGATGAAGACTCAGGACTGAACCCAGGGGCATTCTGCCTCTGAGCTGCATTCCCAGCCCTTTTCATTTTTTATTTTGAAACAGGGTCTTGCTAAGTGGCTGAGGCTGGTCTCAAACCTGTGATCCTCCTGTCTCAACTTCCCAAGAACTGGAATTACAGGCATGTACACATCACCACACCCAATTCAGGTGAGGAATTTAAATGCTGATTTAGTAGCAGACAGAGGGCACTCTAAAATCCTGCAGTGACCACATGACCACACACACACATGAGCTGTTCCCTCTGCCTAAGCTGCCTGACTTCCTTACCCTGGACAGATAATTCCTTTATATCCCTCCAGGCCCAGTTCAGATGAGCCACCTGACCCTCCTCTCCCCTACCAGACCTGAGGGGTCCATTTCCAGGTGAGGGAGACTTACAGAAAGAAGGGCTGAGCCAAGCTCTGGTTTGGGGGGGAGGGTGACTAGCAGGACCTATGCTTTGGGAACCGTCACGCCCCACAGCAAGAATGCCAGGGGAGGACTATGCCACCCTCTGTGGAGCTGGTGGCGGAGGGTGAGTTCAGCAGCTCATCCCAGAAGCCAATGTGAGCATTTCTGCAGGGCCCACGCTGGGTCTCACGGTGAGAGAGTGAGTGGCGGCTCCCCACCCCCAAGCCCACTGCCAGCCAGGTCCCAGCCCCTTACACTCAAAGGCAAAGCGGAACAGGTCATCGCTAATGTCCCCTGAGAAAGTTCCAGAGCTCTGTTGCTTGATGCGCCTGTGCAGGACACTGATGAAGTCCTCAGACACCGCCTCTAGCATGGGCACGAAGTTCTTGGTGGCCTCTGGAGCTATCACCTCCTGGTTCAGGACCACTCGGTTTCTCTTCCAGTCAGCTGACTTCCTGAGAAAACACAGGCCCCCAATCCCCATAGACACAGCCTCCGGGCCTGGAAACACCGGGGGCTGACTCGGCCCTCCAGGGGCTGAGCCAGAGCTCAGAGCGTGGGTATGCACAGCACCCTCACCTCCTCCCTGCTCTGCCTGGCCCAGGAGAGGAGAAAGAAAGGAAGAAGGTGACAGAAAACAAAATTCCAACTCCCTCTACTTCCTCTGCTGCTGCTACGAGCCAGAAATTCATATTCTTGTCACCCTTTGAGTGGTATCAACTGTCCAGTCTCTGAGGTCTGCAGGCCTCCCTACCATGCCACTTCCCCTGCCTCCTGGCCCATGCTCACCTTCACCATCAAGGACCCCTATCAACTTTTCCAACTCTTTCACAGACAAAACTGATCAACTTCTCCTCCTCTGCACCTCCAAAGTGCCCCAATGTTCACTATGGTGGGGGAATCCCAGATACTTGGAATTAATAAAAAACCTGAATTCAGCTGAGTGCTGTGAGGCACACCCTGGATAATTGGCACACCCATAATGCCAACTACTTGGGAGGCTGAGGCAGGAGGACTGCAAGTTCAAGGCCAGTTCAGGCAATTGAGTAAGACCCTATCTCAAAATAAAATTTAAAAAGGAATGAGGATGTAGCTCAATGGTAGAGAATTTGCCTAGTATGAGACAGGAAGATCAGAGGTTTGAGGCCAGTCTCAGAAACTTAGCAAGATGCTGTTTCAAAATAAAAATAAATAACAAGAGAAGGCTGGGTCAGATGGCACATGCCTGCAATCCTAATACTTGGGAGGCTGAGACAGGAGCATTGCAGGTTTATGACCAGCCTCAGCAAACTTAGTGAAACCCTCACTTCATAGAAAGGCTGTCATGCTATAGGAAATTTGCTTTTTTCCACTTGATTTTATATTTATTTATTCTTTTCTGGTGAGGGGGTACTGTGAATTGAACCCAGGGGCACTCTACCTCTGAGCTACACCTCCAGGCCTATTTTTTAAAAATAGGGCCTCACTAAGTTGCTGAGGCTGGCCGTGAACCTCTGATCCTCCTGTCTCAGCCTCCTAAGTACTGGGATTACAAGCATTTGCCACCATGCCCCGCTAAGTTTTATATTTCTAAACAACACCTATGTCACTGTGGGACAATGAGTCCATTCACACCAACAAGTATGTTCCTCTGTTCATTCATTCACACTCCTGTTGTGGTGTCTAGCAGGCGTCATGATATTTGCTGCTGTGAATAGCACCAGGGCAAACATTTCAGCACACGTCCCCTGAGCGGAGATATTCCTTAGAATATATCCTCAAAATCAGAAGCGCTGCATCATGAGTGTGTGAATAGTCAATTTCAGGAGATAATGACCAACATTTTCCAAAGCAGAGGCTCAAGATCATACTCCAGGCAGCACTGACTGAGAGTTTCAATTGTTTCATAGCCTCATTAACACTTGATAGAGTCATGTTTTAAACTTTCCATGAGCAATTTGTTAAAAAAATGGTATCTGATACACTGACTTCCCTGTTTCTCCTGACCCCTTTAGACTGTGTGGGACTCATGAAGACACACCCCTATCCTATTTGTCACTGAACCTCCAGCACCTGACACAAGGCCTGGTACATAGAGGATGCTCAGTAAGGTGGGATTTAATGATTAGGGCAATCAACGAGAACATGCAAGGTCTTTATTTATGCATGAAGATCTTCAGCCTGACATTTATTTCCCTGAAGCTGGATAGGGAAGTTCACCATCACCATCATCACCGACATTGGTTTTATGGAGTCAGGAGGATGACAGGGACTTGCCTAGAGGCCCTGTGTGGAAGGGTAAGGAAAGCCGGGTCCCAGCAGCCCTCTGCCCCCCAGCACCTTCCTCTCCAGTGCTCTTCATCACTTCCCACCAGGACTCACTTCAGTAGGACTCCCATGGGTTTCTGGTAGTACTGGTGATAGGCAATCCAGGGCGGGATGACGTATCTTTCCGGGTAGGAGCCCTCGCACTTAAAGAGCTGGGCCGCATCTTCAGGGTCAATGATATAAACCGACTCCACATTGCCGAGCTTCTCCCTGGAGGAGAGAGGAAAGGGGTGATGTCAGGACATGAGGAGAGCCATGGAAAGCCTGGGCAGTCGGGACTCTGCACAGCTGCCTCATGATTCTTCAGCTTTCTGGCTGTGTGACCTGAGGCAAATCCCTTACCCTCTCTGAGTCTGTTTCCTTGTTTATCAAATGGTAACAGATACAGTACCTATTTCACAGGGTTACTGAAAGATAAAATATGAAGAATTTGGATGTGACTGCTGCTAAGCATTCTAAGTGACATCTTTATGACGACCGACACTGCTATCACACAGCACATCAAAAAGACCAGCCCCACCCCACCCCAAGCCTTCCCTGGACCAGGAAGCCTTTAATCCCACTTGTTCTTCCTTTGTCCCAGGATCTCAACATTGGAAGAGCTCAGAACCAGGCACACTTTTCTGTCACCAGTGCAGAGACTACTGTGGAGTGACTCACTGTAGCTTGACAGGCGGGCCATGCTCAAGAACAGCCAATCCCTTCAAGAATTCAGATTGTGTTGAGCCGGGCGTGGTGGCGCACGCTTGTAATCCCAGCATTCGGGAGGCTGAGACCGGAGGATCCGGGTTCGCGCCAGCCTCAGCTACCTAGTGAGGCACTCAGCAACTTAGTGAGACTCGGTTTCAAAATAAAGAATAAAAAATAGGGCTGGGGGTATAGCTCGGAGGTAGAATGCCCCGAGTTCAATTCCCAGTACCGCAAAAAAAAAAATAAATAAATAAATAAAAGAATTCAGATTGTGGAGTGGTCACCCTATGCAGAAGTCAGACAGAGTCATTCACCTCGATTAAAATGAAACTACAGTGAAACACCAGGCCCCAGGTATAGAGGGAGTGGAGGAGGAGGCAACAGGAAGGGCGCACAGCACTCTGCAGTCTCAATAAAGTGCAACCGTTCCATGTGGCTGGTGTCCTTGCACAAAGAGAAGATTAGGACAGAGACACAGAAGGACGAGACTGTGAAGATCAAGGGAAAAGATGCTATCTAAAACCTAGGACAAGCCGGGCGTAGTGGAGCACGCTTGTAATCCCAGCATTCGGGAGGCTGAGACTGGAGGATCCGGGTTCGCGGCCAGCCTCAGCTACCTAGTGAGGCATTCTGCAACTTAGTGAGACTCGGTTTCAAAATAAAGAATAAAAAATAGGGCTGGGGGTGTAGCTCAGAGGTAGAATGCCCCTGAGTTCAATCCCCAGTACTGCAAAATAAATAAATAAATTAAATAAATAAATAAATAAATAAAACCTAGGACAACAGCCAGGCGTGGTGGTGCACGCTTGTAATCCCAGCATTTGGGAGGCTGAGGCCGGAGGATCCGGGTTCACGGCCAGCCTCAGCTACCTAGTGAGGCACTCTGCAACTTCGTGAGACCCTGTTTCAAAATAAAGAATGAAAAATAGGACTGGGGGTGTAGCTCAGAGGTAGAATGTCCCTGGGTTCAATTCCCAGTACCGCCCCCCCCAAAATAATAATAATAATATAATAAAATAAAACCTAAGGCAGAGGATCCAGGAGAAACCAACCCTGAGAACACCTTGATCTCAGACTTCTAGCTCCAGAACTGAGGCAATAATACATTTCTCTTATGTAAATAAAAACAAACAAACAAAAAACCCTGCTGCAAAGCAGTAGAAAATTTCCTGTCTTACTTGCATATGCCTTTTGCCTAAGCATGGTTAATCAAAGACATTTTAAGAGAAAATGTCATGAAACACATAGATACAAGCCAAGCATGCTGTCCCTCCCACCTCAGCTTACAAAGTCCTTGAACTGCTATCAGTATTGTCAATTCCACTCCTGGGAATCCTGCCAAGGCAGTGCCCCAACTCCAGCAGCACTCCTGATGGATAGGATGCTCACCTCAGCACTGGCTCCCACAGCAACAGCCCGAGCCGGCTAAATGTTCACTTTGAAAGACTTCCCCACACTGCAGACTACTGTG
>PVLC010007497.1:0-63036 GCA_004027655.1 Graphiurus murinus | reverse complement strand
CTATCATGCTTTTTATTATAGGTTTTATTGAGACCAGAGAATTCCCTTTCAGAACTAGTCTTCCTCTCTACAACATTATAATCATAAAAGTATCATTGATCATGTTGCTGTCATTTAAAAACTTGAGATAGAATTGTTTGGGTACAAACAACATTTATAAATTAAAGAGACTTTTTATTAATTTTTTATGATATTAGGGATTGAATCCTGGGGGATTCTACCTCTGAACTACACCCCCAGGCCCATTTTATGTTACTATTTTTGAAACAGAGTCTTGCTAGGTTCCTGAGTCTCACTACATTGCTAAGGCTGTCCTCAAACATGCAATCCTCCTGTCTTAGCCTCCCAAGTACTGGGAATACAGATGTGGGCCATCATGCCCACCTCAGTTCTTTATTAATACTTAAATTATTTAAATTCATCCCAAAGTGATTGTTCATTCACTTATAAAATGCTAAAATATTAATTTTATTAATGATTATGATAAAATAGTAATCATATTAGGCAGCATATTCAACACTCTTCAAGACTTATGATTGTATTCCTAAAACTTCGAATGTCTTATGGTTCATAAACTCTGAATAATGAATATTTAAAGTCAATATCAATAAAATACTTCTAGCTGAGCATGGTGGTGCACACTTGTAGTACCAGTACTTGGGAGGTTGATACAGGAGGATCACAGGTTCACAGCCAGCCTCAGCTACTTAGTGAGGTCTTCCACAACCTAGTGAGATCCTATTTCAAAATAAAGAATAAAAAATAGGACTGTGAGTGTAGCTCAGAGGTAGAGTGCCCCTGGGTTCAATCTCCAGTACTGCAAATAAATAAACAAATAAACAAATTGCTCCATCTTCTTCAAAACCAAGAGACACTAAAGAACAGAGATTGAACTAACTACTTAGGTCTCCATACTCAGGTGAATAAAAAATACTTAAATAACTCCATCAGTGCCTAGAATAACCCACGGGAAGGGCAAGAGCCTAATCTGATATTCTAACATGAGGATAAGAATCACCAACACACCACCTTCAATGACAGCTGCTGGCTGGGACTCTCTTCTCTTTCTTCTCTTGCCAGCCAGGTGCATCCACTCACTGACCCCATGGGCTTAGGCTCACTCATCCACGTCTGAAGCCTGCTCACACATTGGGCAGAAAATTAGAAAAGCCTCAGATCTACCAATGCTGCAGGCTACCTTAGACTGTTCCTCAGAACCTTCTACTGAGAATCTTGGACCTACGTTCTACTTCTGATTTGTTCCTGCCCTTTGCCTAAGCTTCTGACACCTCATTCCCCAGTTTTACCATTTGTGTCCTGGTCACAGAGGTGAACACTCAGGCACTAAACTTTACACTTGCCAGGCTGAGCTTGCATGTGTTAGCTACCCTCCCTGAACCTGCCTCAGTCCTAGGTCCGGATTCTACTGACCCGTCTCCATATCCAGTTCCACAACCTCAGCTGGGCTGGAGAACAGAAGTTCTCAGACCCCTCTCTCTCCACCACCTTCCACCTCCCAGCCCAGTAGGAGTGCTGTTAATGGGAAGGGTCAAAGTTGAATGTCTGCAGAGGACACACTTCCTGGTGGGAAAAGGCCATGTCCAAGAGTATGTGTTTTTCTCTCTTCTACTATTTCTTAAACCATGCTATTGGCATGATAAAAGGACCAGGGCCTGCCTCAAAGTAAACTATGATATGTTTCTCTTTCTCTTCCCATGAGCACATTCAAACCTTAGCTTTAAAAACCTCAGGTCTCATTTCTAAACTGTTTTGCTTTAGTTCAGCTTTGTTAGAGCTAACTTTGCACACTAATTCAGCTAATAGTGGGACACTGGTTGCCAATCCCTGAATATTACCTTTGTATGTAGTCCCCCTGAGATGCCTTTCAAGGCAACAGTGACCAGTAGGATGTGATTTCTGAAAACACCATTTCATATAACACCATTTCAAATAGTATATCTATAGCTAATCAAATCTAGCTGCTTAAGACTGCCACTTTGTTCTCTATATTGATCCAATTTTTACCACCAGAAATTTATGTTATGTTATATAGATGGGATTGTACTAGTTTTCATGGTCCTAAATAAAATCAAATTTTTTTGGCAGCTGCCTGGGTTATGCAACCTACTCAAGGCAAAAAGTGGCTGAAACCAATACTCTATAAACTTTCATTAAGAAAATGTTCCCACCCTTACATACCCACACCAGAACGATATCATCAAGGTTGAAATAACAGGATCATATTCTCATACACTTTTGTACACATTTCTGAGGAAAGAAAAAATAATAAGCCTCTTGTGGACAGATTGTTGTCTTATACTTTTCTGTCTCTTTCCAAGAACATGGTAGAAGATTGTATATTATGTCAAATATTTTTAATAGAAATGAATAATAATATTCAAAATCCTTAGCAAGGCAGATTTCAGTATTCTTGAAAACAAAATAATTAGGTAGTGGTAAGCACTTCCAAGAATTACACATACAAAATCAAACCCGAACTGTGTGGGTAATGATGAAAGTCATTTCCATCTGGTAACTGGTTTGTGGTGGTCTTCCCATTGTGATTAGCAAACCACAGTATAGCCAGCTGTCTGGTTCGCACTATCAGCAGGCTTGGGGTTAAGTGATATTACAAGTGGGTCTCCTAGGGTAAATTCTACATATTCAAGAACCACAATTGTGTGAAAACAAAATTCTATGAGCACACATTCTGTTGGTTCACAGACAATTGTCAATCAAAAATCAGTGGTTCTAACCACTAAAAGTGTTAAGGTAAATCATAGTATGCTTTTATAGTATGCTGTAGCTGGCTGTTCATGAGAGATCTTAAAGCAGGAAAATGAATTTTCATGAGCCAGAACAGACATTAAATAGAAGAAACAGTAAGAGACCGAAAGTTTCTCCACTACCTAACTCAAAACTTATTGCAGTTTGGTGGCTCTTAGTTAAAATACAATATGAGCTTAGAAATAAAAAAAGACTTGCATTTAAACACTCCCTTTGCCCTATAGAAACTGTTTTGTCTTAGAAAAATTATTTAACTTTCCATTGTGTACAAAATGTAGATAATAATAGTATCAACCTCTTTAAGAATTTTTGTTGTTGTTGTTTGTTTTTTCAGTACTGGAGATTGAACCCAGGGGAATTCTAACTCCAAGCTACACCTCCAGCACTATTCTTTTTTTTTATTATTCTTTATGTGGAAACAAGGTCTCAGTTTTGGAGGGCCTCACTAAGTAGCTGAGGCTAGCTGCAAACCTGTGATTCTCCTGTCTCAGCCTCCCAAATACTGAGATTTCAAGCATGCACCACCATGCCTGGCTCACCTAACCCTATTTTTTATTCTTTTTTTATTGACATTTTTTATTTATTCCTGATATCTAACCAGACATAATTTTCTTAGACTTTCCCCTCCTTTTCCCATTCCTATTGTTTGGCATGTACATGTCAAAATTGTCAAATGCTGCAGCCTCTTAGAAGTCCAAACCCTGCCTTTCACAGGACCCTCCAAAACATAGCTCTACCCATAGTCATATGCAGCCTATTTTTTTTAACCAAGAAAATATAAGTCCCAAATTATTATTATTATTATTATTATTATTATTATTATTATTATTATTACTACTACTACTACTACTACTACTACTACTTTGGCAATATTAGGGGTTGAACCCAGGAGCATTCTACTTCCAAGCTATACCCTCAGCCATATTTTTTTTTTAACTTTTATTAATTGGTGCATTGTAATCAATCAAACATCTTTGTTAGGTACAAGCTGATAAAGGCATACATGTGCACATTTCTCATTTAACCCCTTCCCCAATTCCCACCCCACTCCCTCACCCTCCCTCCTTCTCAAGTTCAGTTTAGTGATTGACTTTGATATATTTGTGAAAGTACATCATGCATAATAGGTTGCCCCCCTGCCCCCATCCATCACCTTCAGTTAAGCCAACTTCTTTGCTTATCTAGGGTTTCTCCTTTTTCATCTGGAGTCCTTCTTATGCCCCATCTTCTCCCTAGCATCAGCATATTAGGGAGAACATATGCTTTTTTGAAACAGGATCACACTAAGTTGCACAGGGCCTCACTAAGTAGCTGAGGCTGGCAGCGAACATGGGATCCTCCTGTCTCAGCCTCCCAAGTACTAGGATTACAAGTGTACACCACCACACCTGCTCTTTAAGAGTTTTATAAAGATTAATAGAATATGCAATGAATGCTTAGCACAATGTATGACACATTTTAAGCATTCGGCAAATGTTAGTTATATTTACTAACACTAAGGAAGTTGCCACAAAGACAATGGGCATCAGATGTATTTGAAAGACATTCAAAGGGAAGCGTTTATAGAACTTGATTAATAGAATATGGCTGTTAAAAGGAAAAAAAAATAAATATCATTTCCAGATTTCTAGCCTGGACAACTGGGTAGACAGGGGTATTCATTATAATAAGAAATAGAGGTTAAGGACTGGGTTAGGGGGGAATTATGTGTTCAGTTATAAAAATGTTCATGGGAGATATTAAGGTGTGTTAAATAGGCAACTGGACGTTTCTATCTAAGATTAGCAAGAGAAAATTAAGCTAGAAATGTTATCTCTACAAATCACCAGTAGAAAAATGGCAATTGAAGCCATAGAAATGGTTCAGCTCATGAAGAACAAAATGAATATAGAAAAATCATGATCAAACATGAAGACCAAAAGGAAAAAAAATATTGTTTTTATTCAGAGAAATGGTGCTAAGATGAGATGAAACTATGCTGCAGGGGCTCGTAGTAGATAGGGATGCAATCTTGCCTGTTAGGCAGACATCTTCAGTGTTAGGTTAGGGGAGCTCAAGGCAGGCCTTGCTCTACTAGACTCAGAATGGGAGACAATAAGTGTCTGCAGGTGGCTGGAGATGGTCCAAGTGAGAGATGGCATCTCTTGTAGAGGAGAGCAGAGCTGACACCAAAGGAACCAAACCAAATGAAGAGGAGTTTGAAGTTCCTGGCATTGGTTACAGGTTCCATGGTGTTCTTTGTGTTACTTTTACGGTCCCTTCATGTCTTTAGTAAATTATCATCCAAATGGCTTATCCTATGTCATCTCTGCTTCCATTCACTGACACTCTCTCCCATCCTCAGCAACTCTAGGAGACATACAGAGACTCTAAAGGGAAGAGCAGTAGCTCATGGTTCTGCTTTGCCTCCCACAATCAGAGCTCTCTTTTGCTTTCAACCAGAAACCCTGAGCTTTATTTTACCAAAGAAGGTGACATGTCATCATAGCACAGGGCTGCCTGAGAGGTTGAGGTGATGGGAAGCTGAGAGTCAGCACCAGCCACACCTGGGTTATGTCCTCCGTACTAGAAACATACAGGATAGCAGAAGGACAGTAAGAGGTAAAGCCTGGGGCCTGCGGGTTTAGCACTACTAGAACTGGGGGCAATTCACCTAATGTTGTGAGTCTCAAACCCCTCACACCTCATGAAAATAGAAAGGATTATAATATGTACCCTGCTGAGTTTCATAGGATTTGTGTAACACATTTAGACTGTAAGAGCACTCAAATGTGTCGTTAAGGTGATTAGAAGAAATCCAAATTAAACCTACAGAAGCAAACAAAAGAGCCCTCGGTGCACACAAGTGAAAAGTGGAAGGTGTAGTAGCTGTCACAAGGACAGCTTCTCTCTGCAGTGACCGCTCTGGCTTAGCTCCATTTCCAGGTTGTGGGAGGTCCTGGGAAGACACAGAGGTGTATCACCCTTACTTTCATCAGTTCCAGCTCCAAGGAGAAAGCTATCCCTTCTTGAAAGTTCTCACAAATGTGCTGGTATAGACGGACTGTACCACATGTGTCATTTTTAAGAAATACCTTTATTAGTGCATTTCAATTATCTACTGTTATGGTTAGATATGCATAATGTCCCCCATGCATTAATGTTCAGCCCATGCATTAATGTTCAGAGTTGATATTAAGTCCTGAGTGTTGTAATTTCATCAGTGGATAGATCCATTGTGACAGGTTTACTGGGCAGTGACCTAGACGGGTGGGGTGTGGCTGGAGAAGGTAGGTGCCTGGGGGTGTGGCCTTAGAGACCATGTTTTGGTCTCTGAATCCCCTTGCTTTCTTGCTTGCTCTCTCTGCTTCCAGCCTCAGTGATGGGACAGCTGAGCCTTGCTCTCTTCCTCACTCTCCTTCCCACCACCATATCTTGAGATCTGCAGACCCAGGCTCACATGAACTGAATCCTAAATCTCCAAGAAAACTGTGAATAAGTAAATACTCCTTCCTCTAAGTTGTGTGGTCAGCCTTTTGGGATCATATCAGTGGAAGTATTGGCTGAAATGTACATCATAGTCAGGTTTAATATGATACAAACATACATGCACACACAGCACTTGGTATATTTCCTTCTACATCCCACCCCATTCCTCCCTTACATATTAGTGAAATTGGTAGTACTACCTGTATATATTGCCATAGTATTATTTGAACTGTTTCCTTACTCAATCCTCCTTTTTATCTTGAACTCCTTCCCCCAACCCCCTTCCACTGTTCTACAAATGTCTCTTCACAGTATTTAAAGTCCCTTATGTTTCCTATTTTCTCTCTAGCTCCCACATACGAGACAAAACATACAACTCCTGACTTTCTGAGAAAGGGTAATCTCACTTAGCAAAATATTCTCTAGTTCCATCCATTTTCTTGCAAATTAATAATTTTGTTCTTCTTTATGACTGAGTGTAATCCCACTATATGTATATACCACATTTTCTTTATCCATTCATCTATTGATGAATACCTGGGGGTTCCATAATTTGGCTATGTGAATTGTGCTGCTCTAAACATTAGTAAACATATATCACTATAGTATTATAACTTTAATTAAAAAATACCAAGGAATGATATAGCTGGGCCATATGTAGCTCCAATTCTAATCTTTGAGGAACCTCTATACTGATCTCCACAGTAGTTGTATTAATTTGCAATTCCACAAACAGTGTATAATAGTTCCTATTTTCCCACATCCTCATCAGCAATTGTTACTGTTTGTATTCTTGATAACATGGGTCATTTTTATTTCCCAAACCATTTAAAAATAATAAATGACTGTCTTGTTGCATAGTAAGCCCATACCCTGTGCCTAGAGGGCAAATCACATTCCTGGATCCATCACTGGTCAGAAATATGGAATTATGACAATTTTTAAACCTTGGACCCCCAGCCTTACCCTGATAAATATTTCTTTCTGGATCCTCCTCTCAATATGGTTACATATAAGAATCTGGGATAGATAAAAGAAAGAGAAGTAAAAAGAAAGAAAGAAAAACAATATGTCTAGGCATCGTGTCTAGAAAAACCTGATTTAATTATTTAAGAAAGAACCCAAGTGCCAATGGTTTTTTTAAGCCTTAAGATGGTGCCAAAAGACCCATGAAATTGAGAGACCTGATCTAGGGTCTCAGAGCCTGGATGGGCTCCATGACTAGAACCAGAAGCAGAACTTCACTTCAACCATGTGCACTAGAATTGGAAAAGGCATTGTTTCCCAAAATAAGAATGAGGTATAGTTACTAAAGGCAATAGGACTGGATCCTCCCTGGCAAACACAGAAGTCATTGACTATGTAGGGTGCACACTTCAACCTCATGCTTACTGCTCTTGCGGCAAACCTTGCTGAGTTTCCAACACTCTAAAAAGGAAGGTAAGGGCTCTTCCAAGTGAACAACTCTAAATACTATAGCAAGTATTATCTTAATAAGTGGTGCTTAAATATCTGAATCATCATTCTTCTACCCTGAAGAAAAATAAAAAGAAAATCGGAAGTGATGAATGGTGTATAGAGAGGGAATGGGCCACGGAATGAGGGGAAAGGAGAAGGGAAAAGCCAGCAAAGTGCCACTAGCTCCTCTATATATTTTCATGGGGGTCATGGAAAGTACACTTTGGATTTACTCAGAAGTATTTAGCTGTCATTGTTCCTGGAGAAGAGAAAAGTCACTAGCAGGAAGATGCAGTGATTCGGGGCACTGGATTAGAGACACACATAGCAAACGCTAGGATTCTGTGTCCCCAAGGCTGAGAGTATGCAGAGAAGGATTCCCAGACAAGCCTTTAATCTTTGCAATGCGGTATGCTTCAGGAATTTCCACTTATTGTTCCACATGTCACTAAGCTGCCCTCAGGAGTGCAATGGAGCTCAGCTCCCACACATATGTTTTGGTGCCAATAATGCCACACATTCTGCATAATTATAAGGAACATCCATCTTTTTGTCTGCGGCCCAAAACTTTGTGGTTTGAAAACCAGGAAACCCCCTGGCAGCTTAAAATTGTCATGGTTTTAGAACAAAATTTCTAGGTGATCCCTTGGAATGCAAGGCAGAAGGCTCTCATCCCCACCCCACCCCCCCCTTGGCTCCATGAGGCTCTTACAGGGCAAATCATGCATTTCAGTTTCCCACCCATCACAATGCTTGAGTTTTCATCTAGAAACAAAGTAATCCCCAAGTGGTCATGTAGGCTAGAATGTGAACTAAATACACTAAAGACCAGTCTTGAAGCATTTTAGCTTGCCAACCATATATTGGTAACATATTTTAAGTCAATAATGTTCTCTACAAATGTTTGCACATCTACAAAATATATTCAGTCATGAGGCTTTCAATATATTAAAGAACATTGTAGTACATGCAACCTATAATAAATGGTTCTTACCTGAAGATAATAAAGAGGCCTCTGATTTTTTAAAATACAAATGGATTCTAAAAAGCTAGTATGGTAGCACATGCCTATAATCTAATTACTTGGGAGGCTGAGACAGGAGGATTACAGGTTCAAGATCAGCCTCAGAAACTTAGTAAGACTCTCAGCAGCCTAGTGATACCTTTTTTCAAAGCAAAAAAAACGGGGGGGGGAAGGACTGGAAATATAGCTCAGAGGTAGTAATGTGCCTGGGTTCAATTCCCAGCACCAAAGGGGGGGGGGGAGCTCTAAGAAATGTTTTGACTATTGAAACGACCTAAGGTTTCTTTTCTTTTCTTTGAAATGAACACATCTATATTTATATTGCTTTTATTTCTATTTATATTTATTTACTTTGTAGATAGGGCAATTACCTGTCTGGCAGTCTGGTAAAGCTTACAGGCCCTTTTCTCTGAATAATTTTTAAAACAAGTAACAAAAAAATGCATAGGCTTATTAAGAAATTATGTATATTGGAATATATTAGTTCAAGTTCACATGCCTGAAGATTCCGTGGATCCAGTTTAAGGACATAATCTTATATAATTTCTCTATTAATGTTTTATTCAAGGACCAGTTCAAGGCATTTCAACAAAACACTTGCAGGAAAAACAAATTTGGCCACCTGTAGGGCTGGGCAGGTAACAGGAACATTAGCAAACAGGTGGTAGTGGGACCGCACATGATAGGGATGGTGGCAGAGTGTACAGTGCATGTCCTATCTGAAGAGAGTGGCCTCAAAGGAGGTCCAGCAGATTTTTTTCTGCGTGGGAATGCAGGCCCCATATGGTCATGCCCCCTCTTTTCAAGAGAAATTAGATATTTGAATTTTCATATGAAATATCTATATTTTCTTAAATGTTAGCTGAAATAAAACAATGTTATCTGAGACAAAAAAGAAATACCATTTTACCAGACTTGTCTAGGGGGCTACAAATTTGTAACTTCAAGAAAACAAGGGAAGTTGGAAGAAACCAATTACTTATATTTTAATGTTTTTTACTATCAATATCATTATTACATTTATAATAGTTAACTATATATAATTAATAATAAATTATATAATTAGCAATAAATTATAATAATTAATTTTCATTCATCTTCTGGCCTATTGTGGCAGCACACTGAAGTAGAACAATCAGTGGCTCATTGAATGTCTTCATTCTTCCAATATATGCTGAAAACCTATTTCTATGTGCTAGGCACTGCATACATTGGTATGGGTATAAAGATGAAGACATTGTCTTTGTTTCCAGAGCTTACAGACCAAAAGAAAGAGTTGTACCCAAATTTTATAATACAATGTGTTAAAGACTATCATAGAGATATGTAAAAAGTACAAAGGGAGTAGGAGAGAAGAAAGCCTAAATCTTCCCAAGAGATTGAGAGGGATTCCCAGAGAAAAGATCTCAGATTATTAATCACCTAAAAGGATATGCTGAAGAATTGAGCTTTTATCCTAACGGAAATAGCCATTGAAGAATTCTGAACAGAGAAGCAGTTATGTTTAAATTGTTTATTATTTTGACTGCAGTTTGGAAAGTGGCCTATAGGCGGAGACAGAGCAGAGAATGAAGACTGGTCAGAGGGTAGTTTCAGTTGTTCAGAGGATGCATTAGGGCAGCACCAGGGGCATTGAAGCAAGTTGAGGAGATATTTAAGGAATAGAAATGAAAGAACCTAGTGGCTGGTTGTATGCTAGTGGATAGATGGTTGTATGCTAGTGGAAAGAGAAGAAAGAGCTAGGGGTGGCTTGCAGGGCTTTCTTCAAGAGAAAGCCTTAGTATAGACAGGAGAGCATAACCTATGGAGCTAGATTATTTGAGCCCAAACTTCACCTCTTCCCTCATTTGCTGTGTGATTTTAAGCAAGTTATTTATCCTCTCTGCACTTCTGTTTTGTAGTATGTCAAGTGCTCTTAAAATAGTCCTTATAGAGCTGGGTGTGGTGGCGCATGCTTGTAATCCCAGTACTTGGGGGGCTGAGACAGGAGAATCCAGGTTTGTGGTCAGCCTCAGCTACCTAGTGAGGCCCTCTGCTACTTAGTGAGGCCCTCCATAACTTAGTGAGACTCTGTTTCAAAATAAAGAATAAAAAATAGGGCTAGAGGTGTAGCTCGGAGGTAGAATGTCCCTGGGTTCCATCCCCAGTACTGAAAAAAAAAAAAAAAAAAAAAGTCCTTATATCTATGCTTTTTTTTTACTCTTATCATTACTAACTATTGTAATTCTGCTTAAGATGGCAGTGTCATTAAGTTTGGTTTAGAGGAGTAGATATTGCTGGTCTTTAGAACATTCTGAGTTTGCATAGTTAAGTATGTGGATTGCAGGCTGAGAAGAAAGTTTCACTAACATAGGGATGATGCTTATGAGTCTTTTGGCCAGACGAAGGTGTCTGAGATGTTTTTAGAGAAGGCCAGGGTTTGGGTTTCCAAGAAACTAATGCTTAGTGTGAAGAATAGAGAACCAAATTTACAAAGGCTTATTAAAATAGAAACCCAGGCAGGCAGCATGAGAAAAATGGAAGAGCAGTTGTCTTAAAATCAAGAGAAGAAAGAGGTCTGGAAAGAGTAGAACCAACACAGAAAGTGCTAGAGAGGGATCAAATATATTGATAACTGAAAAACATCTATATTCTACAATTAGGGAATCTTTAATAAAGTAATCTAAAATGATTTATTAATACTGGCACATAGAAAACACTCAAATCCTAGTTCTAGTATCCTGCTTAATTTTAAAACTATTTATATAGATATAAAAATGAAAAATAATAACTAAATCAACTCATATTAACCTTCCAATATTTAAAATATTTAATGTTGAATTCAAAAACTTCATATAATTCCACTATGCTGAGTGAATGAAAAGCCATTTTGAAAATCAATGGAATAAAAGGGGTATTTGTTTGTTGTTGTTTGTCATGAAACAAGAAAAATGACCATACCCCTTATTTTTTCTCATTCTCCAAAAGAAATGTGACTGATAATAATCATCAATATTATACACAATTAGAAAGTGCTGACATCTAAATGCCTTCCATACTCTATATACTACTGTCATTACTTTTCTTGTTACTTTGCTTTTGAGCGTAAAAACTACAGTGATGAAATCTGAATGCAAAAGTAATTTGAAGGGAAAGATATTAATACCTTTCTAAAGTAATGTCTCCTTATTACTAATAACATTGATATTATGAAAAGTCTGGTTATTTTGGCAGTTCAAATATGAAGTGAAAATGTTCAGAGCACTGGCTTTGGAATCAAATCCTGACTCTACCACTTATCAGGTATTAGGTCCAGGGAAAATTCTTTACTCTTCTAAGCCTGCATTTCCTTATATGTAAAAAACTTGGAGAAGAGACTGCTGTCTCTAAGGATTTGGTTGGGATGGAAGTGGTTGATGATGTATATAAGGGTTTAACACAGTGCCCTTTACAATAAATGCTAGCTTCATAATATTTCCCTTTTTAACTCTTCATTTTAAGTGAGCATGCAAAAGTTTGAGAGACAATTGTGTTTCAAAGAATAGGAACTATTAGAAGGGTTATTCTTTTTGTACAGTAGCAAAACCCTTCCAATGCTTCCTAGCAGTGTAACATGGCCATTCACTGGTAGCCTCCCAAGAGAGCCGGCAGCCAGATCCATAACTTCCCATGACACAAGAGCTGAGTAAGCCTTTTGCCTCTCATCAGCTGGGGACTGACCAGTGTTTTTCTTCATAAACAATGAAATATATGACTCATGAAACAAAGCCCTGCAAATCTATACCCAAATAAAAGCAATACAACCTATTACCAATGACTTTCATATAAACCACATCCTAATGATGTGCCAACAGGAAACTTTAGCCTATCCCCAAATTTTCTTATTAACCTGATATTTTCCAAAAATAAAAACCAAATTATTACTAAAGACATATTTCTTCCATTTTACAGTAAATTATGGCAAGATAGATGTATAACATATGCTGAAATTATCTGGTGACAAGGCCCTTTTAAGTTTGTCACCTATACTTTCAAAGTACATGTGGTATTTCATTTTGAACTTAAAAATCAAATAAATCACTTTACTTTGCATTTTTCTGAAAGATTGCTATGCTTTGCTATTGGCAAAATGGTCATTAAAAATGTAATACAAGACTATGTAGTGAAATGGAAACCTATAAACTATGATAGTATTGTGGATCTTAAAGGAAAGCCACCAGTGCAGATGTTCCTAATCATACTAAAAACACAAACACACAAACCAGTTTGTTCCAGCTACAGACTAATTTAATTAAAAGAGTGCTTATAATTCAACAATATAAATAATAGTTAAAGCCAGGGAGGTAGTGAAACTGCAAGGAAATATAACCCTACAGAGTTGATGCCAAGAAAACTGTTCCAAATTCTCAAGGTTGGGAAATCAATTTCTTTCCTTGCAACAGGTAAAGAAAAAAAAATACCCAAATTACCCAAAAGTGAGAATATATATCTTTAAGAACACACATACACACACACACACACACACACACACACACACACACACACACACACACGATTAACCAAGAGAAACACCTACTTAAACCCAAAATATCATTTAGAATGTGATATGGGAAATATCAGACTTTTTACCAGTTTAAATTTCTTATTGAGATATAGATGCAGTAGGTAATGTGATACAAAAGTAAATCAGCATGCACAGTAAAATATATGCTCTAAGGACATACAGGATTCTCTTGGCAAATAATCTTGGCAAAGAGCCTCCTTTATGTACAGAAAGCTTTGTTCCTTGCTTATAGCAACTCTCAAGGCTACAGTAGGTAATTGTGTGCTGCTAATTAGATTAGAAAACAATTGTACTCAAATCAGAAGATATTTTATAGCTTGACTCAGTGAAAGTTAGGATCAGGTTATAAAGGCTGCAAGATCAAGTTATAAAACTTCATTTTCCCACAAGTACTGATCTTTTCTAAAACAATATAAACTTTAACACTGAAAATATGTAGTACCATTTAAAAATTGGTTCAATGTTTAACTGCTAGCCAAATACAGCAAAAAAAAAAAAAATTAAGGAAACTGGGAAAATTCAAGGATAGTGCTTGTTTTTCCCCAAATCCAACCCCCACTTCCTTAAGTATCCATTTTAATAGCTAACTTGTCAATCCTGGGTCATAATACTCTTCCAAGAAGCAAAGTGACATTCATTCTACTGAAAACTGGAAAACCAGATGCAGTACATTACCTTGCGTCACCTGTTGAACTGCCAACATTATCCCAGACACGGTGTCTGGAAGTAGGTTTTCTTTCAGGTTGTAACGTGGTGCCCAGTCCAAAATAGGTAGCCGCCTTCGACACCACTGTTTAATATCTTCACAATGAGGGGTGTGCATCTTGCTCCTGAGAATGCTTTTCTTTTTCCTCTTTGCCCCTGTCATTTTTCAGATTTTCTCTTGTAGAAGTCAACTTCTTCAGACAAGAAAAAAAAAAAAAAATCGTTGCAGAACACCTCCTTTCAATGCCAGGCTCAGGCTCCAATTCGTCTGTGGTTTACAATGTCAAAGCTACCCAGAAAATAAATAAATAAGAGAGAAAGGAGAGAGATTAACAGAAGCACATAAATAGATGCAGCTGGACTGTGTGTCTTATTATTATGTAGCTAATTATTGTAGATAAAAACTGTAAATGAAAACCTTGAATTCTTATCTGCATGAGGAGTGGTTCCTGTTAGTGTAATATTTTTCTGATCTTGGAAAAGTAATGGGTTCGGTGGTAACTTGGTCTACAGCTCTCTTGCCAGTAATCCCCTTTATATTCACTGTAGTCTTATGTTTTTGGCTGCAATCCCAATGGTTAATGAGGTAGTTCTGGGCGTGTGTTGGAAGTAGGCTGGGCTATGCTAATGCAACCAGGAAACATCCAGCTAGTCCAGTTTCTCCCTACAAGCTATGCAAAATCATAAATCTGCCAGAGGGGTCTGTGGTGTAAAATATACTCAGAGAATCCACCCCTACCTCTTTGAAAGGTATATATTTTCAACTTATCCTCTGACTTGCCAGTTCCACAAAATTCAAAAACACACAGGGCACTGCAAAGGTCTTTACCGCTTTTTATTCCCTGGTAGATGAGGTTTTCATTCATACAAAAAGATTCAGATAGCCAGTGTACAGTCTGGGAAAGGACTAGCTAGTCCTCATAAGCAACTGAAATTTCATCCCATAGGCTAATAAAATAGGGATCACAATGAAGAAATGTTTGTGGCTAGAGCTCTTCCCTGTCTTTAAAACTGTTCATTCAGTTTTTTTGTTGTTGTTGTTGTTTCTCTAACTTGTATAATTCACACACATGCAACTGTAACTGAAATTTATTGTGAATAACAGATTGTTTAAAAGGTTGTTTAAGGTGCTCCTAGCTCTTTTGTTTGTGAAGTGCTGCCCTGTGATCACATAACTTTTAGAAGGGTGTTACATTTTATAGTACAGCAGTCAGACTGTCAATGATTTTTATTTTATGATTGTTTCTTCAGTCCCCAGAAAGAAAAAAAAAAAAAGCCTGCATCATTTATGAACTATGCCATTGGAATTAAACCAAAAAGCCAATATACTAACTAAAATTTTGAAGCCAAGAAAAAGAATACCATGTATATAGTTTGCTGAGGTGATTTTTAATGCCCATTTGTTCAAAGAATAAAAATCTGATTTCTGGACGCTTTTAGAATAACAAAGTACTTGGCTCCCTTGACTAGTCTAAGGATCCCTGTAGCACTTTCCCCCATTGTTTTTAAAGTGAAGAACCTCTTTGCCCTTCCAAAGATTACATCTCTTGCTTTCTACCTGTGTAATAATTTTTTTTTTCAAATTCAGTAAGTCCTAAATATACGTGGGGTAAGGAGATAGAAAGATTTTATTTATATCTACAGAACAGAATTTGATTTGCATTTTCCAATTGTTTCCATTAAGTTAAATTTCCAAATTATTCAATAGTTCAGGTTTGAGGCCTACAGAGAGTCAGATTTAGGGGCTGGGTTGTAGTATTTTATCCCTATTCTCTTGGTATAAAAAGTGAATTCACCAGACAAATATAAATCTACTCCTAATAGAAAGGCTATATTGATTTTCCTTCACAAATGACAGTTTTTATATATCCATTCAGCATGTACACAAATTCAGAAGCTATTTGTGTACTGATTGTGTATTATTTTCATAATCAAAATTAACATGAAAGATATCTTTCAAAATATATCTGCGACATAAATTAAAATTTATGCTATAAAATGAGAAAAAATAAAACTTCACTGGAATTATCAACCAACAGCTACTATTTGTGTGATTGCAATCATTTTAAAATTTGTGTTAAATCTTAGTAATAAAGAATTCTCATGAACAGAATTTTCAGAATTGAAAGTGAATCTGCGGAGAAGTACCTGAATATATCAGTGGCAACAATTGTTCTAAAACATTTTAAGACAGGAGGGAGGAGAAATTGGTATAATAAAATAGTTCTGAAGTCTCTCAATCAATAAAATTAGAATAAATCTTTCCTGAAATATTTTCCTAAAGTTTAAATTTAGAATGGAAATCCCAGATTTTTTCCAATTCTGTGTGCAGACACATTATTTAAAACATTCTAGCCAGGCACGATGGCATACATCTGTAATCCCAGTACTTGAGGAGCTAAAAAAAAAAAGAGAATAATGGGTCGAAGATCAGCCTCAGCAATTTAGCAAGACTCTCAGCCACCTAGCAAGACCCTATTTCAAAACAAAACTTCTAAAAAAGGACTGACAGCATAAGCTCAGAGGTAAAGTGCCTCTGGGTTCAATCCCCAGTAAAAGACACACAAACACACACACACACACACACACGCACACACACACACACACGCACACATGCACACACACACGCACACACGCACACAGGAATTTCAGTCTAGAACATGGTATTATTCCTATTAATAATCAACAAAACCAAACAAAGAAAACCTTATGAAGAAATTTCTTCATACATATAAAATTTTCAAACTGCTTTAACTGGCTCATAAAATTCTAGAAAGGTTGATATATTTATTCAAAAGCTTTGGTGACTAAAAGCAGCTTAAATTTCGGTACTGAGTACCATCTATATGGGACACCTCTTCCTACATGTCAAGAACAACATGGATTCAAATTAAAAAAATGAGAGATGTGTGCATGTATGCCTCTACTGGTTTGTACCTCACAAAGATGTATGATTAAAATGCACCAATAATAAAAAGTAAATAAATAAATAAAAATAAAAAGATGAACTTATTGTCTTCAACCTCACACAGAGACCAACAGAAAAATTTCTCCACTTAATACATCATTTTGATCATATCTTGATCTGTTTGAATTTCTATTATCTCCAAAATCAAATTTAAACTCATTAGTGAACGTTATATGACCCTTCTCTATCTCCTGCCCCCTTGAACAAACTTCCATCAATTGTATTTCATTAGCAAGTTGTCATTGAACCAATCATAATTTGTTAGACTCTGTGTAAAGATAGAAATATCTTTCATGCTTTTGGATAGGTATCATTTAATGAAAGAAGTACATCTGTAGTCATTACCATTATTTATTGGTTTTCTTCCTTTAAATCTATTTCATGTGATTTTATTCATTCTGTCTCATAAGATTGTAAATTCCTTATAAGTAGTTATTATTCATATAATTTAGTTTATCTCTTTCTTTAGGATCTAGTAGACATAGAATTCACTCAGTAAATAGTAACATACAGTGTTCCTACTCCTAACATTACCTAAGACTCACTTAGCCTGTCTCAGCCTAATTGCTAGGCTGTGCTATTAAAATATCAGGAAAATAGGTGAAGAGGAAACAAGAATTAGGGATAGTAAGGAGAAAATAAGGAGAGGTTTTCTCTTTGCTTGCTCAAATTCTCCCTTTTCTGTTCCAATCTAAGAAAAGTTCTGTTTTCAACATGGTTTTTTTCCTTATATTATATTCTATATATTAATATATTATATTATATTCTTATATTATAGAATTCAGAGATTGAAGAGAAGAAAAAACAGATGCAAAATGCAGGAGAGAGCAAGGAGGCACAAGAGAAGTAGAATATATTGTGGATTGAGGCTTCAGAGTTCTGGGGAGCTGGCATATGACAACCCCTGGAGCAATTATGAAGTGTAAGGGACTTGTGCCAGGTTGGAGTGAGGTAAGAGTCTCTTGAGAAATATTGTGCAGGTTATAAATTGTATCACACTTAAAGATTTTTTAGGTACACAAGTAAAGATTGACATTCTTTTCAGATAACTTTTGATTTTAGCATGATGCTTCTCCTAGGTGGAGACTGGAACACACAGAGCATTGATTTATTATTCAAGTGACACTTGGAAGTATAGACTTAGAACATTGATCCCTAAGTCATACCTACTATTTCAGGAAGCCAATCTATAGCACATCTAATAAGAGGAAACTACAAAAGGCTCCTTTCTGAAGGAGAAAGTAGAAATGAAAACAAAAGCCATTCTCTATGCAATATGCCAAGTAACACATTGGGGCATATCCATGCAGAAGGAACAACTCTTATTAAGTCCACCACATGGAGTAACTTCTCCTAACTTACCCAAAGTTTCAAATAAGTTGGCACAGCCCTGAATTCAACTTCCATTTTAATTTTTCCAATATCTGAAATTAACAGCCTTAGAAAATGAGCCTATTCCAATTTTCAGATATTCTGACTATTAGAACACTTTTTCCTAATTACTGAGCCAAGATCTGCTACTTAAAATGTCTACTCTTTAGTCTTCATCCTAATTTCTAGGTTACATTATGAAATCTTTGGCTTCAGGTCCAATAAATTCAGTGCTACCAAAAAAAGTTTGGATTTTTTTCTGGTGCTGTTCATTTCATAAATACTGTACCATCCAAGTATGGAGGCAACACTGAAGCCAAATGTAGCCCTGAATGGTACAGTTAATACTTTTCTTACAACTGGCCAACTGGTACTGTACAGAGAACAAAATTCTATGCTTTCAGAAATGATTGCTAATGGGCCTTACTTGGCTTCTTTATTAAACATAACTTTACATTCTGTTTCTTTACAATGCTTTTTTCTTTTTATGTACATTTATTGGTGCACTGTAGTCTCACATCATAATGCACTTCATAGTGATACAGATTTTTACACACACAGCACTTGGTGACCTTCCCCCAGCTCCCGCCCTACTCCTCCCCCTTTCCTGTATCTGATATTGATACAGGCATTGGTATTCTCACATATGTAAATAATGGCAATAGAAGTGTTTCCTTTATTAATTCTTCCTCTTCTCCCCCTCCTCTAGACCACCTTCCTCACTCCAATGGGGTTTATCCTCCATTATATAAAGTCCCTCTTACATCCCGATTACTCACTAGCTTCCATGTATAAGTGAAAACATATGACCATTCACTTTATCCAACTGACTAATCTCACTTAACATAATGTTCTCTAGGTATATCTATTTCCCTGCAAATGACATACATAATTTTGTTCTCTATTGCTGAGTAGAATTCCACTGTGTGCATATCCCATAATTTTGTAATCCATTCATCTGTTGATGGACACCTAGATTGATTCCATAATTTGGATAATATGAACTATGCTGCTCTAAACATGGATTGCTATAATTTTCTGATTTCATTCCCTTTGGAAAGACACTGAGGAGTGATACAGCTAGATCATATGGTGGATTCATTCCCAGTTTTCTGAGGATTGTCCACACTGATTTCTGTAGTGTGGGGAATCCACCCAATACTAATTTGCAGTTAGTTGCAAAAACGGCTGCACTAATTTGCAATGCCACCAACAGTGTACAAGAGTTCCTATTTCCTCACATCTTGCTAGCATTTCTTGTTATTTGACTTCTAGATGATTACCATTAGAATTAGGGTTAGATGGAATTTCAGTGTTGTTTTGATTTGCATCTCCCTGATTACTAATGTTGCTAAACATTTTTATTTACTTAGTGGCTAATTATATTTCTCCTTTTATTAAGTGTCTATTTAGTTAGACTGCCCATTTCTTAATTGGGTTTTTTGTTTTTGGTTTTTGTTTTTTGTTTTTAGTGTTAAGTCTTTCAAGTACTTTGTATGTTCTAGATATTAAACCTCTATAAGAAGAATAGCTGTAGGCTCTCTCTTTAGACCCTGATGATTTCCTTTGATGAACAGAAGCTTTTTAGTTTAACACAATCCCAGATATTAATTCTCATTTTAATTTCTTGTGCCTTGGGGGAGGTCTTATCTTCTTATCTGTACCTATATGTTGGAGTACTGGACCTACACCCTTTTCTAGTAATTTCAGTCTCTGGTCTAATTTCCAGATCTTTGATCCATCTTGAGTTGACTCGTGCAGAGATTTAATTCCATTTTCCTAAAAATGGATGACCAGTTTTCCCAACACCATTTGTTGAAAAGGCTGTCTTTTCTCCAAAATATGTTTTTGGCACCTTTGTCAATAATCAATTGGCTATAAGTGTGTGAATTTGTTTCTGTATTTTCTATTCTGTTCCATTGGTCTATGCATCTGTTTTTGTGCCAATACCGTGCTGTTTTTATTACTATGACTCTAGTATAATTTGAAGTCAGGTATGGTGATGCCTCCTGCATGGTTCTTATTACTGAGAATTGCTTTGGCTAGTCTGGGTCTTTTGTTTTTCCATATGAAATTTAGGACAGATTTTTCTAGCTCTGTGAAGAATGAAACTGGTATTTGATAAGGATCTGTAGATCACTTTTGGTAGAATGGCCATTTTTATAATATTTATTCCACCTATCCAAAAGCATGAGAGATATTTCCATCTTCTAAGATCTACTTCAATTTCTTTCTTTAGTGTTTTATAATTTTCATTGTAGAAATCTCTTACATCCTTGGTTCAATTTATTCTTAAGTATTTTATTGTTTTTGAGGTTATTGTGCATGGAATTGTTTTCTAGATTTCTTTTTCAGCGAACTCATGGTTGGCACATAGAAAAGCTATTGATGTTTTTAGATTGATTTTGTATTCAGCTATTTTGCTCATTTGTTAATCAGCTCTAACAGTCTTGTTTAAGTCTCATTACAGGGATGCAAGGCTGGTTCAATATAGGCAAACCAATACATCATTCACCACATAAATAGTACTAAGGACAAAATTCACATGATCATTTCAATAAATACTGAAAAAGTATTTGACAAAACCCAACACCCATTCATGTTAAAAGCCATGCAGAAAATCTGAATAGTAGGACCTTACCTCAAAATCATAAAGGAAATATACAATAAACCCAAAGCCAACATCATATTGAATTGGGAAAAACTGTGGTAATTTTCTTTAAAATCAAGAACAAGACAAAGATGCCCACTCTCACTACTCCTTTTCAATATAGCACTTGAGACTCTAGCCATAGTGATAATGCAAGAGAAGGAAATCAAAGTAATATAAATAGGAAAAGAAGAACTGAATTTTTTCTTTCTGCCATTACTTTATATTCTGTATTTATTTTGATTCATATTTGGGACAAAAGGGAGATATTTATATTAGCATAAAAATGCCTAAGAAAAGAACAACATGTTCATGATTTACACTGCTATAAGAATTTTCAAAGATATGAAAACAAAAATAAAGAGAAAAAAAGAGGAGGAAGAGTAGGAAAAGAAAGAAGTGGGGGAGAGGAAAAGGGAAGGGAGTAGTAAACCATAGCAGTGCACTTCATAAAAAGTTTTTCTCACTTCTGACCAAAAGTTTATAAACAGGAAGTAAAATAAACTATAGCTGAGAACTCATCACAACTTAAGAAGATCTTAAGATGCCATGTACGGTGTGGGAAATTCACCTCCCTACGCACAGCACAGTGTGGGTTTGTAACGGCTGCTTTAGCAGTCCTACTTCTAGGAACATCAACCCTCATGCTAAAGGAAATATGTACATTTTGGAAGATCATGATTGTGCCTCTCTCAGGTATCCACATTTTCCAGCTACTTGGCCTGTGTTCCTTCAGTTTTTCCATATATGTTATTTTCACCTTTTTATTTGTAACCTATTTATGTGATTATATTTAAAGCAGAATTTTTTTGGGACAGCATATAGTTTGGACTTTCGTTTTTAGTCCAAGGTGACAATTTCTGGCCTTGTTTTGTAGACCATTTACATTTAATGTGATTATTAATGTGTCTGGTGTTTGGGTTTATACCTAACATCCTGCTTATGAGATTGTCTGCTCTGGCAGCTGGACACTGTGCGAATTCCTGGGATTGCTTCATCTGATCATCTCCTGGTGTCTCAGCTTCCTCACACTTATGTAACAATCCTTACTTAGCAAGAAATTTTGCATGTATAGACTTGTGGGATTCTCACTCCGTGTATCTTTTTTATCTGATATTCTTCCTTGTGGAATCTAGCTTCTTGGCACTCTCCAGACTTTGAGCTCCTTCTTTTCAACCTAGGAAGACTGCCAGTCTCCTCCTGGGTTCTCCTCTACCCCACACTCGGCCCCACTGTGGCCTGGGAACTTTCCTAACAAAAGCTGGAGATCTTTGTCCTTGATTGCTGATATCCACAATCTTGACATCATTATTTCATATATTGTTTCCGGTTCTAATCTGTGGTACTCAAAACTAGATGGAAATGAAAATTATCCCTTTTACAATATGGCTTTCAAACAGATCATTCCATGGATCACCTTCCACATGACTTGTTTCAGCTCATTAATTTTACTTTTATAATGTGATATTAAAATTTAACACTGCACTTAGTTGTGTTTTGACTTTTAAAATGTAAATATTACCACACAATTAAATATACCTTTGCTAAGTGATATATTCTCCATTCTTATTTATGGATGAGATTTTTATAAAAATATGAGCACCATGTTTTATATTTAAATTTCTCTGATACTTTGAACCTCCTAATTAGTTTATTATATAAAAATATTTCTTAATCTGAGCTGCCATTGCTAATACTTATAATTAAGATTTTTCACTCCAACATATTAACTATTCTTCCAAACATCATAACCTGTGTTAGTCAGCTCAGGTTACCATAACAAAAACCATGAACTAGGTGGCTCAACCACCAAGAATTTCTCTCTCATGTTTCTAGAGACTGGGAAGTCCAAGATCAAAGTGCCGGTCAATTCAGTTCCCTAATAGGGGCTCTCTTACTAGCCTCTAGGTTTCTACCAGCTCTCTGTGTCCTCATATGGCAGAAAGAGAAGGAGCAAGCAAGCTCTCTGGTATCTCTTATAAGGGCACCAATCCCACCATGAGCAATAAGTCTTCATGTCTGCTTCTAAACCTAAACACCTCTCAAAGGCTCCACCATTAAGTATCATTATATTGGACATTTAGTGTCAACATATAAATTTTGGGGGAAAACAATTCAGTTCATATCATAATCCAAAAATTTATTAAGTATGCTACATAATCTTTTATACAAATCATTAATAATAAGAAAAAACAGACCAGTATATGGATCTGCTTGTTTCTATACTTCATACTGATTTTATTCTTTAGTAGGAACTATTTAAAAACAGTAAGGCAAACTATTTTTTTCATTGTGTCCAAAAGTTATCTTAAGAGTTCATACAAATTTATTACTGGAATCAAGTATATTGTCTTCAGTACTCATGTAGCTTTTCAATACAATTTTTCTATTTTTTAAAGGTATTGAAGTTTATCTAATAACTTCATTAGATTCTGCCCCTGGATACAGTCTCCATCTAAAAGATTAACAATAACAAATTCTAGACTATTTAGAATTGCTGTATTAAAAGAAAAATGACTAAAAACACTTCATCCAACCTGTTTTCTGCAGGGATTAACCCCCACAAAGCAAATGTTCCCAACATTATGGGAATAAACTTAGGAAATTGTGCTTATGAGAAAGTTTACCTTATTAGCATTCAAAGTAGAAATAGTAGCTAAAGGTCACCTCTAATTGAAAGGATTCAAGCAATGTGAAAATCATTTATATAGCATTTCTGAGAGGTGATCATTTGCCTTTTTATGAACATGGTAGGAAACCATTGTAATATTGAGAATTTTTAATTACTTTTAGGATTCCTGCTTACTTACAACAGGAATGTTTTTTTTTTATCAAAATACAAATTACAATAGCCAAATTATGGAAGCAACCTAGGTGCCTGCCAACAGATGAATGGATAAGGGAAATGTGGTGTATACACACAGTAGAATTTTACTCAGCCATAAAGAAAAAAAAAATCATGTCATTTGCAGGAAATCGAATGGAACTAAAGAATATTATGCTGTGAGATAAGCCAATCTCGGGAAATCAGGGGCCATATATTTTCTTTCATAGATAGAAGCTTGTGAGAATATAGAAAACAAAAGAGACTTCAGATAAATAAGAAGAGAGACCAGTGGAATAGTGGAAGGAAAAAAGGAGAATTGATGAAGAAAAAGTTCAAATAATGCTATGTCTGTAATATGAAGGTATCACTTTTTTAGGATCATGTTTTATTTACTTTTTATGTGCTTTTATTGATGCATTATGGTCTCACACCATAATGTATATCATGTTGACAGTGACCCACATGCACATAGCACTTGGGGCCCATGCCACCGCTCCATCTCCCCCCTCCCATACAGAGTACTGAGATTGACATTGGGGTTTTCACATATGTACACACAGTCGATGTTAGTATTTCCAATAATGAACCTCAATCTTCTCCCTCTCCTTCCCTTAGAACACTTCCCTGGCTCCTCTGAGGTTTCTCCTCCATTATCTGGAGTCTCTTTGGTATCCCAGTTACTCCCTAGTTTGTGCATATTAAAGAAAACATATGTCCCTTCACTTTCTGTGACTGGCTATTCTCACTTAACATTTTATTCTCCAGGTCTTTCCATTTTCTTGCAAATGACATTATTTTATTATTTTTTACTGCTAAGTAGAATTCCATTGTGTATATTTCCCATAGTTTTTTAATCCATTCATCTGTTGATGGTTATCTCGGTTGGTTCCATAATTTGGCTATTGTGAATTGTGCTGCTATGAACATGGATATTACTGTAGTTCTCTGGTTTTGACCTCTTTGGAAAGATACCCAGGAGTGGTATAGCTGGATCATATGGTAGATTCACTCCCAGTTTTCTAAGGAATCTCCACACTGATCTCCATAGCTGCTGAACTAGTTTACAATCCCACCAAGAGTATAAAAGAGTTCCTATTTCCCCACATCCTTGCCAACAATCATTGTTATTTGACTTCTTGATGATTGACATTCTGATTGTGGTTAGATGGAATCTCAGTGTAGCTTTGATTTGCATCTCCCAAAAGAAGGTATCACTTTGGTAAGAATTTAGATGCAATTTATTTTTGCCAATATTTTTCTGGTTATTAAATAATCAAACCACTATTATAAAACAGAAGATTTTGAAAAGTATAGAAAAATATTGAAATACTTTTCAATAGTATTTTTTTACTATTGAAAAGAAAAAGAAAAGTATATCTCATAATAACACTTCTAATTTAAATTTTAATATTGATGTGTAGGCTTTATTCTATGAAACATTTTTCTCTGCGTAGTTCAGGATTTATTATACACATAACTTTTCATTTCACTGGGCATTATATCAAATCCTTTGATGCATCATCAAAAACCCTTAGAGAACAACATTTTTAAATGACTACCAGACTCCTTTGCAAAGATTTCCATAGTATACAAACCAAGAATTAGACACTTTGATTGCTTTCATTTTTTTATTAGTAAAGATAACACTGAGGGGAAGTCTTGGCATACATCTTTATCTAGATTTATGTTATCCTTAGAAGTAGAATTATGAGGATACCAGTGTCAAAGAGCTATTCCTAATATGTCATTTTCATTGGTGGGTATTTTTCCCATGCTCCAGTGAGGCTTTTCTGGATCAACATCTTAGATGAGCCCAGATCTATTTTAAAAGACTCATATTTTGAGTGGTCTCACTCAACACTGTCATGCACTGACTTTCACAACACTTCATGAATTCTAGTTTTCTGAATCAATGGACCTTCATGTTAAAATTTAGAGCACTTTGTTTAGAATTTCCTGGGACCTAGTCATGGAAGATATTTTTATTTTGAGTTTGTTTTTACTGCTGATTTACATTCTATGACTGATTGAGTATTAGCTATCACTAATATCTTGTTCCCCCAAACACAAAATAATATTCAGAATTTCTGGGTGCTCAAACTTATTTGTCTCAAGAAGTCAAATTGGGTGACTAAGTATAACTCAGACAGTGTAATCAGAGCAATAGTTAAGGGAAAGTGAATAATTACAGAAATATCACTTATTGGAAGATATAGAAAAGTTCTCAAGTCATTTTAGTTTATTAAAATTAAATATTTTAAGGGTCTTCTGGGGGTCTTCTACAAAGCATTTACTTCACTTCAAAAAGTAGTATAAAGGGAGTAGTATTAGTTTTTCTTCCCATTAATCAGTAGTGCAACTGAAATTTACTCTAGAATTTCAAGGTTTATGTTAAACACAGATTGTAATGATATTTAGTATCATATTCACTATATTACTGGTAGCAAATATATATATATAATAGTAAAACATAATGTATATAATATTCACCAAAGCAGATATATCAACCCCCAAGGAATATTTTTTTTCACATAAAAATGAGCATAGCAAAATAGAAATATTTGCAGTGGCTAAGGAGCCAGACTACCAACTAGCACATTGGCAAGCAAAGTCAACACTTAATGCCAACTTTTCAAGGTCTTTTAGGGGAGGATTTAGATAAGTAGAGTACAAGGACAATGCTTGGCATATGGGAGAGGCACTGATAAATATTAGTTGCTAGCTCCCACAAATTACTCTCATTAGTTGCTAAGATAATTTGGATAATGTTTGAGTCTCTTGACAGTTTTGAATTGTTTCTAATATGCCTTTATACACTAAAAGCATAAAGGAATAATACTATATCTGTCTCACTTCCCATCATTATTCAGTTTGAATGAAATGCTTTCTACTTTTCCTGGGAGAGACAATCTTAGCTAGTTTGTAATTTTCTGCAAACATGTCTACTTACTCAGTCCCCAGATTGAATAATGACCCAAATCTAAATCTGTCCATGGCAATCCAGTGTCAATACAGATGAATTAGTTCTTGAGTTGAAATGCTGAAATGTCTGAAGTAGAGAGGAATTCTGATGCAGTGCATCATGTTCAGTAAGAAAATTTACATAGAGCTATTACTAACATTTGCCATGGGCATTAGTTGGAGTGACCACAAAGAGGATGAATTTACTGTTATTGCCCTAGGAGTTTTTAATTGAAGGTAATTCCTTATGAAATTGCCTTCACAGAAATATTCTTTCATATTTTTATCTATAGATCACTTTTAATAAATGGACTATGAGTCTCAATTCAATTTGTAAAAACAAAGTTTTATTGTACTTAGAAACTTAAAACAAGTGCCAAAGAAAGAATAAATATGATCTATAACACATAGTTCTTATACCTACCAATCCTTTTAACTGTCTATAGAGAAGGAATTATTTTATGAATCATCTACTAACATGTAATTTAGTGAAAATCTCTAATTAAATATATACTTTCAGATTCTCCCATGCTATGAACTTTCTTTTTATTTGAAGTCATTGTTGCAATAAGTTGTTTTAAACTTGTTCAAGGTGATCAGAATGTGTTCTGATACATCTCCAAGGACTACTCATACTCAAGGAAGTCCCAAGAATAAGGAAGAGCTATAGTTTAGGAGTTTTAACAGAATTAATATTGTAATATTCTTTAAAACTAAGGACCACATACTCAAGAGTTCAAGGTCTGAAACTACCCTTCTGCAACTGGCCATTGAAATCAAGAATAAGGCAGAGTGTATGTATGACCTTTCCCACATATTAGTCAATATCTTGAGCAGAAATTTCTCCTAAAAGTGAATGTAATGAAAGTGGCTATATCATATTTATCAATAAAGCAATTTCTGAAGCTGATGACCCATTTATGTACAGGATAAGAAAGCACTGTCATATCCTACCTCCACTCTGATGGGTATAGTGAAATATCAACCAGTTGAAGGCAGAGAACTAATTAATTTTTTCTTAAATTCAAAAATAATAAAGAATCCCATCTCAAGAACATTCCTTTTATTTCTGCCAGTCTCAGGATGATCATCAATTAAGGGGATTGAGATGAGGAAAATGAAATGTGATTCCTTTCCTGTTCATCTTAAGTTCCTTTGAAGGATCCTCCTTCCTTTGTTGATAATGTGATCAGATTGCAAATCAAAAGGAATAGATTCAAGAATAGAGATTGAACCACATAATATAGGAAAATACTTGAGGTCAAAGAATGTCAAAGAGAAATGTTTACATGAGACCTGGTATGTACTGTCTGGTATGATAGGAATCTTGGAATCTCCTACAAAAAGGTGATTAAGTCACAGGAAATAATATCAAGAGTGAAATAAGGGATCAGAGATGGAACATCGTCAAATGGGGGTAGGGGGACCTAAAAAGGTAAGAGCTTAGAAAACTCATGGAATGTAGCAATTAGAAAGTTGTTGAGTGACTTGTGGGATAAAATTTTTATTATAGTCATAGGTGGAGAAACTAGACTGCAGTTGGCTAAAGAATAAATGATTGGTAAGACACTAAACTATGTTAGATGCAGAGAAGGCTAGAGGGATTTTAAGGTAAAAATCTCTACTCACTTTTATAGATGCAAAAAAGGCAGGGTAGAGAGAAAAAGTGTAAAAAATGAGGCAAACATGATGGTACTCAATGAAGCAAATCTCGAAAGAGGCAAAGAGCAAAAGGAAAAAAGGTACATTTACAGGAGTGTCCTGTGAGAAGACAAGAGTGTATTCCTCAAACAGGAATGTAAGGGGGAGCATAGAAAAGGAGAGAACCCAAGATAGAAAAGACATTAGTCAGTTTTGTTAAACTGTCCCAAGTTAATTGGAGTAATAGTTAAGGTTGTCTTGCCAGATTTAGCAAAAAAATTCAGAATACCTAGTTAAATTTGAATTGTATATATACAAGAAGTGTGTGTGTGTGTGTGTGTGTGTGTGTGTGTGTGTGTTATTGGAATATATATGTATATATATATATGTAGTTGCATGGAATATATATATGGGATATATATATAGTTGTGTGTTATTGGAATATATATGAATATATATATGTAGTTGCATGGGATATATATATTCCATATATATATCCCATATATATAATATATAGATAGATCCCATGCAATTCTGAAATATACTTAAATAAAAAATAAAATCACTCATTAGAAATTCAAAATTTTCCATGGAACATAGGGTAGAAAAAAGTTTTTATCTGAAACATAGATTTAAGGTGCATGGCTTATATTGTCACACAGTGAACTGGATTTGAAACACAATTACAGACTCCAGGCCATGTCTCCCACTAGCTGCTAACTGCTGTGTGAACAGAGACCATATCTCTCAATGAAAGGGTCACAGTCTCAATCAGGATTTGAATTCTAGTTCTGATACTTCTTAGCTTTGTAATCCTCAGCAAATTTGGCTGACAAAAGGATGAAATAAACTGATTTTCCAGAAGTACAAAGTACAAAGTTTGTTACAGAGTAAGCAGTTGATAAATATCAGACATTGGTGTGGTGGAGAATGGTTCTGGGAATAGAAATAGCAGTACTTTGTTTTATTCTAAGCACATGTAAATTCTATATGGTAGATAGCATTGACAGAACAATCAGTGTTAATTTGATCTCAGATTGGTAAATCACACATTCACACTTAAGATATAGACAGTATGTTTGTGACAAATACAAATGATGGTGCTTCCTTAAACTTATGTAGGTAATGGTGCCTCCTGCACTAACTCTTGAAGCAACAGTGTCACCTAGCGGTAATAAAGTCAATAACAAACAATTAAGATCACCTAGATAGAGGTTGCTAGGCTTTACCTGTACAAAACTTACTGAGTTCATGTCAGTGGTGAATATTGAGGACAAGTAATAGGTTCCAAAACATATAAGATCAACTGATTTCACTTCATCTTATTAAAATGATGTATACTCCATCAATATGAGGGCATGGTACCTGCTGCCTTTATCCACCCTTTGCCTGACAGTCTAACTATGTTGCTAAAGAAACCTATTCCTCTGCAAGTTATGTATGCATGTATTGATGTATCCCTTTGAATTTCACTATGATGTTTTTAAAATTACAATGCACTGATAAAAGTATTTTAAACGAAAACCTATTCCTATTGCTCAGGGGGGGTTATTTATGGAATTACTCAGATAAGTTTTCAAGTTTACATAGCTTCTCCAAACTCTCTTACTCCCTGAAAACTTTGGCAGACTGGGTCTTGAAAGTGGGAAAAGATAGAAATATGAAGCTTTAGGCTTTCTCAATTATCAGCTTAAATTTGTTCCTTCTATTGAGGTTAGAGGTCTTTATTTTCTTTCTCATGCAATCAAGATAGTGTATGGTTTTCTTTTGGGAAAAAAATGCTAGAATCAAAATTAAGATTAAGATTAAGATTAAAATTAAGATTAAGATAAATATTCTATTAAAAATTTTATTTTTGTATCAGTTGAAGATCACTATCTATTCCATATATTTTATTGCATATGTCCTGAGAGTCTCTCAAAGAGAGGAGAGATTTATAGCTTATAGGGTTATGCATGTAAGTAAAATTTTCAAACCAGGCAAGCTTTTTTTCCCTTCCAGAAATGTCAAGAGAAATTAAGAGTCCCAACTAGCCTCTGGGGAGAGGTTTTACTCTGGCCCTATTTAATCTACTTCTTATATGAGAATCTTACTGCAGTCCCAGACTAGAATCCCATGGCCTATTCAACAGATGGTTAAATTAAGTAAACTTGGCATTAAGACTCATAATATATCAACTCAGATATGGCTTGAGAGTTATTAATCAGTAACTGTAAGAAGTATTTCCTGATTTAATTTGTGATATGTGTGTGTGTGTGTATGTAATTGAGTCCTTTTAAAGAACCAATCATTTTTAGATGTATTTGTTAAATCCCCAGACGACTTTCAATTGCAAAGTATTTCTGTGTCTCTCAGACCTTTCAGGTTTTTTTTCTCCCTCAGACTCCCCTTCAACCGAAATCTTTCATAAATATTTCACAGCTGACACTACTTCACAATATCCCTAGACTGGTGGGAATTCTGATTTTCTCTTTTTCTCCTGATAGGAATGAGAAAAGATCTGAACATGGATAATTTATTAGAAATGGCATGCCAGCATTTCTAAAGTCAATCCTAAACACGAGTGAGAACTTATCTCACGCAATATTTCTTTCCATATCCTCTGCTTCTCTCTTCCTCTTGATGCTTATTTTGGGGCTTTAGGGACCTAGCTCTCAATGACCAGAGGTAGACTGGTTAGACATAATTCTGCTCTGCAGAAATTTCAGGACTCAAAATGAAGTCAGAGCACAGGAATCCCAAAGGAGCTCCAACTACTCACACCTAGGAGACCAGCTCAGAGATTCATAAACCAGCTCAGAGTTTATAGGGCATTAATGACCACTATGGTAAGAAAAGGTACAATTGAAGTAATAGGAGACACTATGCCATCCTCTAAAACTCAATTATGAGACAGAAGAGGAAAGGAATGGCATCCTCTTCCTTTCTTAGGTGAAAACATCTAAGGAAATGGAGCAGCAGCACACCACCACCTTAGCAACCATAACACATCTATTCATTGAATGGGAAAATTGTTCTCAATCATGATCATTTTCCATAAAAAATAGGACTCTCATTCAGGTTTGACTGCTTCATTTCAAAGCATCAAATACTTCAACACTTTATTTCTTAATTCTTTCATGAGATTTCAGAATAGGACCAAGAATTAGTAGTTGCTTGGTGGTAAGCAACGACTTTACTTCTTCTTTGTGTTTGTTTGCTTGCCTGCTTGCTTGCTTACTTGCTTGCTTGCTTGCTTGCCTATTTTTGTGGTGATAGGGATTGAACCCAGAGGCATTCTACCTCTAAGGTACACCCCCCAAGCCCTATTTTATTTTTTGTTTTGAAATAGGGTCTCACTAAGTTGCTGCAGTTAGCTTCGAACCTAAGATCCTCCCATCTCAGCCTTCCAAGTACGGAGAGGACAGGCATGTGCCACCATGCCTGGTCTCTACTTCTTAATAGACCTCAAAGAGTTTCTTAAACAGCAGACCAATTAACAAATTTTGGGGGGAACCAACCTAAAAATAATGAGCTAAACAATTTGAACAAAATTAAAAAGAAAAGTTTGTGATATTACCAAACTTTCTAATGAAACCAACTAAGGTATACAGCTAGTGAGCTTCAACATATATTCCTGACCAACACTCCACACCCAGGCTTTTCAGATTAAGAAAAGAACAGGCACCAAAGCTTTCAGAGAATTGAGACATAAATGTTTATTATCATTATACCTTCTTGCTAGACTGTTCCTTTTATTAACAGGAAGTACCCAGTTTTGTCACTTCTTTTAGCTTAAAGTCTATCAAAATCCCACACCCATTCATGTTAAAAAAAAATTGTAGAAAATTGGAATAGACGAAACATATCTCAAAATCATTAAAGCAATTTACAATAAACCAAAAGCCAACATCATATTGAATGGGGAAAAACTGCAGAAATTCCCTTTAAAATCAGGAAAAAGATAAGGATGCCCACTATCACTACTCATTTTCAATATACTCCTCAAGACTCTTGCCAGAACAATAAGAGAAGGATATAAAAGGAAGTCAAATAGGAAAAGAACTAAAATAATCTTTATTTTCAGATGACATTTTCCTGTGTCTAGAAGACCAAAAAAACTCAACTAAAAGACTATGAGAGCTGATTAACAAATTCAGTAAAGTAGCAGGATACAAAAATCAGTAGCTTTATTATTTGCCAACCATGAATTCACAGAAAGAAATCCAGAGAAAGATATACAGAAAACAATTCCACTCACAATAACCTCAAAGCTAATAAAACACCTAGGAATAAACCTAACCAAAGAGGTAAAAGACATCTACTATGAAAATTATAAAACACTAAACAAAGAAATTGAAGAGATCTTGGAAGATGGAGAAATCATCCTTGCTCTTGGATAGGCAGAATAGATATCATCAAAATGGCCATTCTACCAAAAGTGAATGCAATCTATCAAAATACCAATGTCATTCTTCATAGACCTAGAAAAATCAGTCATAAATTTCATATGGAGAAACAAAAGACCCAGCCCCAAGACACAAGACTGACAAATTTATATCTCCATCTTCTTTGCACTTGGATGTTATTAGTTCTGTCTCTAAAATATTATCTGAATCTGCCATTCATGTTCAACTTCTACTGCCATAGACTCGGCTCTCATTTGATGCATGCCTATGAGCTATTACTGTGAACTCTGATTTGCTTTTTCCTCCTTGCTTGCTTGCTGCCCCTTGATTTATCTTCCATATTGTCACTGTTACCTTCAATCATTCCCTGTTCTTCAGTGTTTAGTGTATGTCAATTAGCCTGCACATCTAGTAATTCAAGGTCCTCTACAACATCTACTATAATCATTGACTGAAATCTCACTGTGGTGTCAGACTAGGTGCTTCTCATGTATGAATCCATTTAATCCTCATAATAGCCCTTTGAGAAGCAAACTATTATTCGATGTTACAGATAGAGAAGTTACTGAGAGTTTAGAAAACTTGCATATAGTCACACTCCCATAACTAGCAAAGCAAGAGCAAAATATGTCAGGAACTAGTAGGAAAAAGCAGTGTTCCAATTAGGGGGACTTGCATGTAATAGGCCCAAGGTGGGAGCAGCATGGAAACCTTGAGACGCTAAAAGGAAGATGTCTGGAGAAAAGGGATCTTAACAAAGGAATGGAAAGAGATGGAACCAGGGAAGAGGTAAGGAAAGCTAAATCACAAAGTGCCTTTGCGGCATGTTAAAGAATTTAGACTTTGGAACTTAATTGACAGTCATTGAATGTTTCGAAGTATGCTTTGGTTCATAGCATCTTGATCATAATAGACAAAAATGTATGAAGAATGGATGGACTAACTGTGTTCCAGTTACACATGGAATACTATTCAGTAATAAAAATAAACACACTTGTGATATATACAACAGTATAGATGAGTACTGAAAACATTATGTTGAGAAAGAAAACACCTTACAGCAAAGAATAAATAGGCAAGTGAACTAATAGACACTTCAAAAAAGAAGAAATACAAATGGCCAATAAATGTATGAAAAAATGTTAAACATCATTAGCAATCAGAGAGATGCAAATCAAAACTACCCTAAGATTTCACCTAATCCCAATTAGAATGGCAATCATTAAAAACACAAACAGCCAGCATTTGGGAGGCTGAGGCCAGAGGATCCAGGTTCGTGGCCAGCCTCAGCTACCTAATGAGGCATTCTGCAACTTAGAGACCCTGTTTCAAAATAAAGAATAATAAATAGGACAGGGCTGTAGCTTGGAGGTAGAATGCCCCTGGGTTCAATCCCCAGTACCACAAAAAAAAAAACAAAAAACAAAAACACAAACAGCAACAAATGCTGGTGAGAGTGTGGAGTGTGGAGAAGTAGAGAAGTGGTAATCCTAATAAATACTTGGTGGGATTGCAAATTAGTGCAACCACATTGGAAAACAGTATGGAGGATCCTCAGATGAATGGAAATGGACCTACCATATAATCCAGCAATATCACTTCTGGGTATCTACCCAAAAGAATGGAAACCAAACTACCAGACTAATGCATGTGTATCTATGTTTATAGCTACACAATTCACAATTGCCAAACTATGGAACCAGCCAATACATCCATCAACAGATACAATAGATTACAAAACTATGGGATATGTACACAATGGAGTTTTACTCAGGCTTAAAGAAAAACAAAATCATGTTATTTGCAGGGAAATGGATGCAACTGGAAAACATTATGTTAAGTGAGATTAGTCAGTCACAAAAAGTAAAAAACTGAATGTTCTCCCTAATATGTGGATGCTAGGGAGAAAGTGGGTCATGGGAGGGACTCTAGATGAAGAAGGTGAAACCTTAGATGAGCAAAGAAGGTGACCTAACTAAAGGCAATGTGTAGGGGCCAGGGAGGAGGTGGAGAGGGAACACCCTAATGCACAAGATGTATATTCACAAACATACAAAAGTCAATCACTAAACCGAACCAAAGAGGCAGGAGGGAGGGAATGGGTTGGAATTGAGGAAGGGTTAAATGAGTGATGTGTGCATGTATACCTCTACTAGCTTGTACCTCACAAAGATGTATGATTACAATGCACCAATAAAAAATATTTAAAGAAAATAATACATATCATATAATTCCTTTCATGTGATGTTCTAAAGCAGACAAACTGTTAAAATTCTAACATTAGAACTATTAGAAAATTAAAATAATAGTTCTGGAGGGTTAGCTCTGGAGAGTAGCGTTCCCAGATAAAATACAGGATTCTCAATTAAACTTGAATTTTAGATCAACAACAAAATTTTTTTTAGTATAAACATACCCCATGTATTTTTACTTGAAAAATCCATAAGTCCTATGGGGAAATAATGCTTCACGTCTTGATAGTAGTTAGGAATGTATTTATCAGAGTCATGTAAATTTGTGCATGCGAATGTATATGAATAAGAAAGAAAGGGGGAGAAAAAGGAGAAAATCAAGTACTGAACTCCATTGAGTGACATACCTGCTGAAATATCAGAAGGGAATGGAATTGACATCTGAAAGTTACTTCGATATGCATCAAAACTAAGACAGATGGCCAGGAGTGGTAATCGCAGTACTTGGGAGGTTGAGACAGAAGGAATCATAGGTTCAAGGCCAGCCTCAGCAACTTAGTAAGACTCTGTTTCAAAATAAAAAGGGCTGAGGGTGTAGCTCTGAGGTAGAATATTCCTGTTTCAATTCCCAGTAAAATAAAGATTAATAAATAAATAAATAAGTAGATAAAATGCACTAACAACAGAATAGATACATAATAAGGCAAACATAGTAAAATGTTAATTATAAAAACTCCATGATAAAAATATGATGTAAAATTCTTCCAACTTTTTTGCAAGTTTGAGAAATTTTATAGTAGAGGAGAAAAAAAATCCCTTCCTGCCTTCCTGGAGATATGCATTATAGTAGAGGCTGAGAGACAACAAATAAAATGTGTAAGCAAATGAGAGCTACAGAAGGTGATGAGGGATGGGAGAAATAGGAGGTAAGGACGTCTGTGCGTGCTGGGTGGGACTCAATTTTAAATAGAGTAGAGAGGGAGGAATTTAATGAAAAATAGGCAGAAGAGAGCCTGCAGGTGTGAGGAAAGAGTAATCCAAGTGAGGAAACAGAACGCTGAAAGCCTTAATGTATCATGCTGTATCCCGTAAATACATACAATTTTCATGTGTCAACTAAAAAATAAGACAAGACAGAAAAAGAAAGGTGAGAGTGAGAACTGCAAGTTTTAAGCCAAGAGGAGTTTGATCCTACTTGTCTCAAAGGAATCTCTCTCTGGTCGTGGTGCTAGGAACAGATCATAGCTTTCTGTGGCTGATCCATCCCTTGGTTTCGATAATGTCTTCCTTATGGTAGGTATTAGTAATAGCGGTTAGATGAGCATTTGTAAACATATAATGAAGATCTTTCAGCAGAGTATGCATATTCTTTTTTCTTTATTTTTATTTGCTTTTAAATTGGTACTGGGGATGGAACCCAGGGCCTCCCACATGCTAGACAAATGCTCTATCACTGAGCTACATCCTCAGTTGGATATTCCTTTAAATACTTTCTTTTTCAAACCAGAATTACTTGCTTGACAGAAGCATTTTAATGTTTTAAAACATTTTTAAATGCACTTTTTGGTCCTCTCTATGGAAAGAGAGAATACTAAACCACATGCATCCCCCAATTTTCTCAGTTACAACACAAATAAATCACAGGCTCTTGTAATTCAAGTGAAGGGAGCATTTTGCTAATTTTGCTAGGCGAGTGATGGCTATGATCCAGCTTTGCCACTCTCCAACACACCCACCTTCTTCCTCTCTCCAAATACTTACCAACTTACTTCAGGTAATCAAAGATAGTGATTTCCCTTCAGATGGACATTTTGAAGCTCCTGATTCATGTTCTTGGCCTGCAACCTGAGATGCAGGCTTCCCCTCAACTTGAGTCTGTAGTAATGCTGACCAGCCCCATCTCTCTTCCTGAGAGCCAGTCTTGCCCTTTGTTGTGCCTGATCTCTCACTGCCCTCAGATAGCCTGGCTCTATGAGAGCATAGATCCTTTGCCTTCCCCAGATAGAGTCCTTTCTGAGTACTTCTAGCTCCCTTTCTCACCTCTCCACTTACCCCAAGTCTACATACAGGAAACTATCTTCACTCACTACTACCCTGTACCTAGAGCAGATCACACTCTTAGTCTGAACTTCCTTCACCTCAGGTGACATCTCTGGCCCCTCAAGGAACCCACTCTAGCAAGAGAAGGACTATTTTGAAGTCACTTCATCATGCCAGTGTGCCATGGACACTCCCCAAGTGTCAAGGTTACTTTTGAACTTCAAGTCAGGCCTTTTCCTGCAATTTGGAGACTTGTGACCTGCAGAAGGCTCCCAAAGTTCCAGCAATGAGTCACAGATTAAGCTGTCCTTGGACTTTCTCTGGGCCAGGAAGCAAAATAATTCTTTAGCAAAAGCAAGTGACTTTCTGCCATTTGTTTTCTTACAGCTGCAGTTGGGAAATAACCCAGATGACAAGGACCATGTAAAGACATGTTTTATGAAGTATAATTTTAGAGTTTTTAGAATCCTTTTTAAGTGAGAAAGAAAAAGTCTTCCTTCATTTAACATTTTCTCAATTTTAAAGACAATACCCATTAATAAATATTTTAGCATTAAAAGAGTTTTTTAACATAAAAGTCCAAAAAGTCAAATATCTTTAATGGCTTATTGCTTTGAAAAAATAGCATCGATACTTTAGCCATATCAATTGGCTTTACCTTCTGGATTAATGCCATTCTAAAAAATTGTTAGAAAGGTTGAGTAACTAAATGGAAAAAAATTAATCTTGAATTATGTATACAAAAGAGATACAGAAATGTAAAGAATCGAGACCATGTTTGAATTATGCATAATAACTGAGGACATAAATAGAATTCATTAATGATCCTAAAATAATAAACAGTCTTCTATTTGAAACTACTTTCCCACAACACAGATGATAAGAGTCTATAACAAATAGTAAGAGACTTGAGTTTTCCTTTTTATTCTCCTTCTGAGGCAAATGAGTGGAAATGAAAATTCCAGAGAGCACCCACGGGAAAGACAAACAAGGAGAAAAACTGAGTCTAGATAATTCACGAAAAGTTAATACTCCAGTTGCTTCAACTTCACCTAAATAAAGGTTGGTTGTAATTGTTAGAAAATAAAAATATTTTGCAACATTTTAGATCCCAATGGCAGCATTTTAGATGATTACAAGTTGGCAGGGAAAAACCCACACCCTCACATGCACATACACACCCATGTGGAATATGATTAATTAAGTTTCTGATTTAATTAACCAATGATTCAGACCATGGGGTAGCCCCACAAGACAGAAGCAGATGCATCTTTCCCTAGTGTGGTTCTCATGGTAACACTTGAAACTGACTGTGCAGCTAGCAACACTAAATTGCCTGACATCAGAGTCATGATTTTTCTTAAGCACACTCTCAGTTATTTGATGCTTTTTAGTATCACACAAGTTTTTAGCATTTCAAGCACTCAACTGGCTCCTATTTATTACAGGAACTTGAGATCTCTGATTTACTATTACCTTATAAGACCTAGACTACACTACATAAGAAATATTCCCATCACTCTATTTCCTAAACCCTATTTTATTTCCCTGAAAAATACTTATCACCATATTATTTGTCTGTTGTTCACTAGTCACCATCCCTCCATGAGAAAGTAAGCTGTTTACAAGCGGGGCCCTATCAGCCTTCTTCACTGTTACATCTTTAGAACAGAGATTAGTGCCTGGTAGATAGTAACCCCTGAATAAATATTTGTCAATTAAGTGAATAAATGGAAAAAGAACAATTTTTGTAGAAAAGATTTGATTCCATTTTAGATATGTTAGATTGAGTAGCTTGGACACATAGGTTAAAAATGGAGAAAGAGATTGAGGAGCTGCCAACTCAGGTGTAATAAATCAAAAAAACTGGTGGGAGTAGGTGAATTCATTCTTTAAAAAAAAAAAGGAGAGAAGAAAAGGAGACTGAGTAAAGAAACTCATGGAATACGGGTTTTTGAAAGAAAGGCAGAGAGAGAGAGAGAGAATTCAGTAACAGGGATGTGAAAAAGTAATGAACCTAAGGCATATAGTTCCATGGAGGCCAATGATCAATAGAATCCACACCTGCAGACGACTGCAGGGAGTGCAGCCACATAAGGAGCAGGTATACTGGGAGGAAGTCACTGGTGACCACCGAAAAAACAGTCCTTGTGGAATGTTGGAACAGAAACCAGGTGACAGTGCCTTGAGATATGAAGAAAACAGAGGTAGAAAGAGGGAGTCAACTTCCTCTCTCATGTGACCTGACCTTCAAGGAATATTTGTTGAGTAAATGAGTACATGGATGGATGAGTGGATAGAATTTTCTCCTCATGACGAAGATGACACATACATTGTGACTGAAGTCATGGGATAAAAATGGTAAACGAAACATTTTTTTAACCTTGTAGGTTGTATAAAAATATTTCCCTAATCAAAATTAATTTACCAAGCAGTTTCCCTCAATAAACATACATATTTACTTCTGTAACTCATTATTAGTGAGGTCCTATGTCTTTCGTTTGTATTCGGTGTTTTACTTTTGTTTAAAATCCATTCTTGGTTAATGGAGTGGGACCTTGTTCTTTAGAATTGAGGGCCTTTCTGCTGTGCTCCTTTGATTCAGCTCGCCAGTTATGCCAGAGGCAATGCTGATGTATAAAGGAATACGTCCTGAATTGAACTCATAAAGGCCTAGCTGTGAAGGTAACACAGGTAACACGGAAATAAATATATGGAACAAGAAACTCCACTCTGCTTTCCACCAGAAAGACCAAAAGTAGTTACATGTATTTCCAGTGGAATGTAAATATAAATTTTGATTAAATTTCTTGCTTTTCTGAACACACAGAAAAATAGGCTAAACTGTGGTTCTCAAACTAGAGCACACAAAGAAATCACCCAGAGGGTTTGTTGAAACAGACATTTCTGGGCCCATTGCTGGGCCACACCCAGAATGCCTGCTTCAGTAGCTCTGGGGTGGGCCAAATAATTTGCACTTCTAGCCAGTTCTCAAGTACAGAGAATGGTGCTGGACAAAACCACACATCCAAGTCCCACTTGTCTATACAGACTGTACCATACATTTTCATAACTTCTTTTCTTAGTTTTCTGTTGTCCCTCAAAGAAAATGAGCCAATTCTCATTTCAGTACTACTACCTGGCTTTTGTTAGTTTCTCTTGTTAATGTACCCAAAGGGAAAAACACAAAATGAATGCTGTGTGCATACATGCTTCTATCACTCTGAATCTCACTGTGATTTACAATTATAATCCACTAGTAAAAAAAGATAACAAAAAATTAAAAACAAAAATCTGGAACTTTAAAAAAAGTAAGAAAGTGATGTTATGAGTTATCATATCTGAGTTTTCTGCCTTCATGTATGTATGTGTGTGTGTGCGTGTGCGTGTGCGTGTGCGTGTGTGTGTGTGTGTGTGTGTGTCTGAGGATTGAACCCAGGGGTGTTCTATCTCTGAATTACACCCCCATCCTTATTTTTTTATTTTTGAAACAGGTCTAAGTTGCAGAGGGCCTCACTAAGTTGCTGAGGCTGACCACAAACCTGCAACTCTCCTAACTCAGCCTCCCAAGTACTGGAATTATAAGGATACACCACCACACCTGGATTTTCCACTAATTTTTAAGCAAAATGAACATTTCATCTTAGATGATAGATATTAGTGTCTCAAAAAAATAATACAAATATAATGCTACAAACTAGAAATAAAAAGTGATTATCTTTCAATTGCAAACCAGTCATCAAATAAATACTTTTTCCTATCAAAGTCTCTTCATACTTTTCTAGAAAAGTATTAAAATGGTGGTCATAAAATGACAGGAAAGAAGAAAAACTCATGCCACAAAGATCTTTTCCAGTTTTTATTTCATTTTTGAGCCAAAAAGGAAAGGGGCACGTCAGAAGCTAAACAACCAAAAGGTAGACTATATTGCCAGCACTGGCATCATTGTAATTTAATTCTTCATCTTCTTTTGCTTATGATATTGGTAAAGAGATCGGTCACATCATAAGTAGAAGGGCCTGAGCTGACTGTGTGCAGAGCTGGAAGAGCTGACTAGTGAGTCTTTGAAGAGTATCTCACCTGCTCTACACTTGAGCAATCCCAAAGAGGTCAGGGCCACGCTGATTAAAACATTTGTAAGAACAAAGTAATATCTGGAGAGGTACCAGCTCCAGATTGCAGCTTATTTTCCATTTCTAAAAAAGTAAAGATTAAAAATTAAATCAAAGCAGTGCCCAATAAATATTTTTGATTACAATAAATATTGGCTTTCTCAGGGTTTCGGAACATTGACTTCTAAAGGACACACTATTTCATTTATGCTTAATTTGCTCTTTTCCCACACACCAACAAACAAGCTGAACTAGCTAAGAAAGGCATACTTAATACTAAACAAAATTCAAATGATAAAGGATTATATGTGCTTTTATACAAAGAGCAGTATATAGACTAACCAAGCATTTGAGATGAAGAAGAAAAATAGTACAGATTCTACATGAGCCTGATTCTCACTTGATGGAGGTGTTAAATTGTGAATCAGCAAACACTAAACTTTCCACTGGGCATCTCAGTTTTGTCTGTCCAGCATCCATTACATATGGAAATGAATCTGAGATCCTCACTGGCTGGGTTGCCAGCAAATTATTCAATGCATGACTTGAGCTTTTACACTTCAACTACCTCTGATCTTCTAAATGTACAAAAGAGTAAAAAATCCTGCTATCCAATTTAGTGCACACATCCTGAATACTTGTGTTTGAAATAATCACAGCCTTAGCATGCACAGCTCCTGGGTGATCCCCAGTACAGCAAAAAAAAAAGAAAAAAGAAAAAAAAATGTGTATGCTTTATAATCAATTTTGAATTTAGCATAGCTCTCAGTAAGAGGATATAAAACAAAGACAGACCATTAGTAGTTTAATAAAGCCACTTAATTTTACCATGAAACTATTTGCCCAACATCATCACAAACCACACTGAGAGATTTAATTACTGTTCTGTTCACTCTTCCACAAAAGAACTTTGAGATCCCATTTAGAGGTTTGAACACATAAGCATGGTTATTAACCCGCCCTTAAGAGAGTAGCAGCCTCCTACCACTGGGGAGCCAATGTCAGAGGTCAATCACCTTCACAGCCACCTCCAGCAATGACCATGAAGTGCTATCCCAACCACAGAATATTTTAGATGAAAGAAAAACATCTGCAAACCTGATTTCTTCCTACAAAGATGTTTACTTGATCAATCAGCAAATATTTGCTGAACTCTCTGGTGCGCATCTTGGTTTTGTCTATTCAGTGCCCATTCCCCTTTCTGCAGGCACAAAAGTCCACTTTTTCCTTTGGAAAAAAAAAAACACTCCTCCTCCAATCTCAGTGCATATGTTGAGAGTGAGAGGGCCACTGATTCCAACCCTTGGCTAAAAGATATGGCCCTGTAACTTGGCTCAGTCAATGACCCAACCACTTCCCTCTTAAAACTGTGTTTAGTTTGTAGCAAGCACAAGAACCAAGACAACCCAATAATGCCAAGGACCATCCGCTCCAGGAGTGTTTCTGGGTCTATTGAGAGAGGAAAGCCCTCACTCTATTCCCAGAGTACAATTTAGGGGACTCACACCTAAAAATGAAACAAAGATAAAGGAAAGCAGAGATGATAAATAGAAAAGGACAGGTTCCTGATGATAAATTTGGAAACCTTATCTAGCCATGACTAAATATTCAGCCAGACCCATTCCTGGCCATCTTTATTACTTGAGTCAGTGTGTGAATTGGGTTGCTTTAACTTGCAACCAAGAGTCCTGACAAACTATTAGTAACATAAAGTCTGCATGACATTAGGCAAAGAGCCAAGGATACAAAATATGTAGCAAACAAGCTCTGCCTCCAAGAGCCTTCTCAGCATCTAGCTGGAAAGACAAGAAATAAACACAATAAATAACTAGAAACATATGGCCTATCCCAGTGATAAGTTATATATGAGTGGAGAAAAGGGAAGGCACCATCATGGGTTGCATATTAAGCATGATTTCACAATGTAAGGAAAAGGTGAGCTGGGTTTGGAAGATTGGCTAGTATGCGGCTGTCTATAAAAGAGGCCAAAGGACATTTCAAAAAGGGTAAAGTTGAAAGTAGAAATTCAAGAATGCACTTAGCGTATTAAAAAAATACAGTATAAACAATAAATAGACCATAAAAAGTTAAACCATGTGATATCAACAATAAATACATTAGCTCAAAAGTTAAAAAGGATCCATAAGTATGTTTCTAATGAGAGACACATTATGTATAATATTTTAAATGTACTGTAGATGAAATAATATTGATCATTAAATCAGATTATCATAGCTAAGTGTTGAAGCTGTGGTTGGAGAACTAATAACAAAAATCAAAACTAAACATAGTTTTTTCCCTTTCTATATAATGATTACCCTCTCATCCAAACAGCTCTCCCTGCCCAGTTCTGTAGCAAATCTTAGAAGAACTAAAGTACAATTAGAAATAAACCAAGCCACATTGATTTTACTCAGCTCCTGTTTAAGCGACCAGAACAAATAACAGAGTCATGAACAAGAGGAGGAGAGAAAGAAATAAACATAAACCAAGGAAGCAAGTGGGGCCACACTGCTATCCAATTCACTTTGTCCAAGTTTCTCCATGAGGTGAAAAGTTTATAATAGAAACTGTTAAAGGCATTTTCAATTTCCACTGTGGCTTTAGCCATTTCCCTGGTGTCATTAAGAAACTGCATGGGCAGAGTTTGAGTTGGCTCTTGCTGCCAGTAGGAATGCAAAGTGTACATGTCCCTCTTTCCCCTTCTCAGGAGTATTATTTTTTAGATAATGAGAATAAAATGAATGCTTTGTTTAGCTTTTTTGTTTATTTTGCAAAAGGCTAGTATCAGTTTTGCAGTGAATATGAAATTTTGCTGATTATCATTCTCTGAAGTAAGAATTTATAATTGTTGTATGGTGTTTCTTATGGCTAGGATTGTCCCCTGGAAACTTTACTGAGAAAAAAAGGACTTAACGTAACTCCTTGGTAATACATTTTTCCATCTAGAGTCATCATCTTTAGTAATGTTTGCATGATAAAAATTCTCAAATGCCTTACTATTTGATGCTCATTTCAATTTCTACTTCCATTTGTAGCAATTGTTTCTATTGGCACAACCTATGTCCATTTGAGATGAGCATGTTACAAAGGAATAGTTACACTCCTTTCTATAAAGGACCTCTCTTCACAAACCTCAATTAACGAATCCTCACAACTCTGACAAAGATAGATACCACTTTGATTGTTGTTTACAGATAGAAATGAAAATACATAAGAAAATATACTTTTTGTCAAGCCAAAGTCAGAGCAGAAAAAGAGTTTATCTATGATTAGATATACTTTTATTTTTAAATGATATTATTTTAATAAAAGGCTTTAAAAAGTGAAATGCTATATTTATGTTAAATTTCTCACTCTTACTATTTTTATTATTTCATAGAGCAAATAAACACAAATATATCCTCTTCCTATTTGGAGAGAAATAGTTTTCCACTTTAACTACGCATGTTTGCTAAATTTTATGTTTGTTGGAACAATTTAAGAATCAGTCAACAGCCGGGCGTGGTGGCGCATGCTTGTAATCCCAGCATTTGGGAGACTGAGACCAGAGGATCCGGTTCGCGGCCAGCCTCAGCTACTTAGTGAGGCACTCCGCAACTTAGTGAGACTCGGTTTCAAAATAAAGAATAAAAAATAGGGCTGGGGGTATAGCTCAGAGGTAGAATGCCCCTGAGTTCAATCCCCAGTACCGCAAAAAAAAAAAAAAAAAAAATCAGTCAACATATGGCTCAATGAAATCACTGCCATATTTTAAACTTTGAGAAATTAAAAATTATTGAAATGTATATCACATGGTGTAAAGTTCAGATAAGGCTTCAGTATTATGTGAAGCACAAGGAATAAAAAAAAAAAAAAAGAATGTTTCCTGTTCCTGTTTTCTCAGAAAAAGGCATCAGTGTCGGCAAAACAGAGCCCACCCACACCAGACCCAGCAAAGATACCCACATCCTAATCCTTGGAACCCCTACATATGAATATCATCTTACATGGCACAAGATATTTTGTAGGTGTGATTTAGGACCTTGAGATAAATAGATTAGCCTGGATTATCTAAGTGGGCCCAATGTAATCTCAAGGGCTGCTAAAAGTGAAAGAGGGAGGCAAAAGAGAAGGTCCAAATGATGTAATATGAGAAGCACTAGATCTACAAATACTGGCTTTGAAAATGGAGGAAGAAGCACAATGTGTTGGCTCATGGCTGTAATCCTAGAGACTCTACAGGCTGAGGCAGGAAAACCACAAGTTCCAGGTCAACCAGGGCAATGTACTGAGATCCTGTCTCAAAATAAAATAAAAGGTACTGACGTGTAGCTCAGAGGTAGAGCACTTGCCTAGCATGTGTAATGTCCTTAAGTTCAATCTCCAGTGTTGCAAAAAAAAGAAGAAAAAAGATGGAGAAGGAAAACCATGAGCCAAGGAATATGGGCAGCCTCCAGAAGATAAACTCAGCCTATAAAACCTTGATTTTTGCCCAATACGACCCATATTGGATCTATGACCTACTGGACTCTAAGATAATATACTTTCATTGTTAACACACTAAGTTTATGGCAATTTGTTACAGCATAAATAGAAAACAAATACTGGTATCATGTTCTAAATTACCAGGACTTGAAAAGCATGAGGATGGCAGCCTCTTTCCCTCTATGTAAAAAAAGGTACTTTCGAGCTAGAAGAAACTTTGGTCTTCGTCTTTCATTGTCCAGATATGGAAACTAGTTCAGATACAGTGAGAAAGCAAGCGATTACTTGATGCTTCATGATTCAAGACAGAGCAGGACTAGAATCAAGGATCACTAAATTGTAGGTCTTTCTTAATCAAAGTGTGTCTCCTAGCCTCTTTCACTAATGAACTGTGAAGCTGTAGAGCCGTTTGATAGAACGAATACTTGTTGGAAAGTGTAGCTATTTCAAATAACATACAGAAGAAGGATATTGCTCTACTGTTCCTATCTGTTGTCAATTGATGAATAAACGTATTCACTTGAATTACCCACTCCTCACTTAAAACTCAACAGGTTTAAGATGAAACTTGAGGTCCTGCCTCCAAAATTTACATTGTACTTAGACTTAGATTTTGATAAATAAAGTGAGTCTTCAAGTATTTGTAAAGTGACTAAAGGACAATTTCTGAAATCCATAGGGGAGATCCCCTCTCAATGCTTCTTTCTTCCTCACATCCCTCAAAAGTTTCCCAAGCTCAGTCAGTTGACACATTCTGTCACTCTTCCTTCTTCATTGTGCTTCTTTTCTGTGCCTTTCCACTGCTACACACTATCCTTGCATAAGACAACCATTCTAATCTTTCTCCACCGTCTCTTCTCTCTAACCTTCAATCAATCCAACATAATATTGACAAATGACTAAAACACATGTTATTTGTACCGTTGACTTGTGTCCATACATTCTGAGTACTCCGTTTCCAAAATAGGGTCATTTTAGTCTATCTTTTGACAGGTTTGTAGAATTCGTTTCATTTTTTTTTTTAATGATGTCTCTTCCTCCCAGTCCTATCCACAAACCATCTTATTGATTCCCTGCCCTATGAGCATGATTGATTCTCCTCCATGTCATTCTCCTCTCCTAACATGTCCGTCGCTTCCTTCTCCATCCAGCTAAAATCTACCTCTTTCATGGTCTGGAGTGAATCCCCACATCTTTCTGGGCACTTCCTAATCCAGACAACCCATAGTGATCTTATGCTCTACTTTGAAGCCCTAAAACAGTTGATCTATACCACTCATTTAACATTAAGCTTTTATTGTTCATGTCTCTTGCTTCTTTAAAGATTAAACTCAGATTTAAAACCATTTGGGACTGAGTAGATCCTCTACTTATTTACATTGTACTTACCACCCAGATTTTGATAAATAAAGTGGATCTTCAAGTATTTGTGGAGTGACCAAAGAACAATTTCTAAAATCCAAGATGGAAATTCAGAATGACAGCTCCTCTAAGCCATCAATGATAGTGCCAGCAATGAGAACTACTCTAAAGTTAACTGCTCCACCTAGGAAGGGTTTCCATACATTCAAAAGTGCCAAGACAGTCCTGGTTTCCTGTTGTTTTTCCAGCTATTAAGAATATTCACTTTCATTCTCAAAGGAATCTTGGTTTTAATGACACACTATATGGTCATTCTACCCTTAAGGCATTTGGGACTACAGATAGGGCAGAAATGAGAAAGAAAATCCAGCAGAGCGGCATTCTCTCCTCTGCACAGTGGTCCTGCTCTCCACCATCACCCCCTTTAAAATCAGGGTCCTTAAATTTCACATGGGATATGCAAACACGTTAGTGATACACAGATTCTGATAAATGAATTGAGGTTGAATAAAATTTAAGATACATAAGAAGAAAAATATCATAGATACTGAATATACCTATGACTCTATCTAGCAGTTTAAGAACAAAAGGGAGAGTTCTCTAGAGGGAAAAAGAGGATTAAGGGAATTCTCATAGATGAAGAAGTAATCAAAACATGGTGTGTGAGTTCATTCATATTATAATTGTCCTTTGGTATTTTCTGAATAAAGTAACAAGGAACATGTAATACTATCTCATTTTTTTCTGAATAATAATGCATATTTCTTTCATGACCATTTGGTATTCAAAATGTGATGCCTTCTGATCTTCTTAGTGTTTAATGTACATTAAATTGACTAACTGCAGCATAAATGTTTTAAACCCTACATTTATTTTCACAGTTGACTGGTTGAAACGATCAGTTTCATAAATGAATGTCAGTGGTATCTTAACAGTAATAACTTTTTACTGCAAAGTAAGATTTTACTCTATAAGTAATGAGTAAAATTATTAAATGTACTCTTATATTATGTTTCATTACTGGCAGCTTGTCATAAAAAAGGAATTAAGGTTACAAATTTTCATTTATTTTCATAAAGTAGATGAATGTTTTCACTCATTGGTAGTGAGACCTACTCAGTCTAATCTCTTTCGAGGGCAGTTTTAATTACATTACATCATTCAGTGCAAGGTTGAGAGTTCATGTCCAAACTGTTCCCTCCCTAAACTCTTCAACTTTAAGGGAATCTGGGGAAATGTTAAGTTCAACTAACGAAACTATAAGAAATGAAAACTATGAAATGCATATCTTAGGCACAGGATCACTTAAGTGTTTGGAAAGGATTTTATGATACTATTTGGATTACTAGCCCAAATGTGGCCCAAGTTAGTAGTAACTAAAAAGGATTAATTTTTGTTGCTGTCTTAAAGATTTATATCTTTAGTATTTTTATATTCTTAATAGTTAATACAGAAATACCAATTACATTGGAATTGATAATTCTGTAATTGCTAAGGGCTCACAACTCAGATGGCAAGACTATAAAATTTGGAAAAAGGTAAAAGTATCCAGATAAATTACAGAAAAGGTTAACATTGGAGATTGAGTACCATTTTTCATTGACTGTTTTCCAGTTGTCATGTCAGAACACAAGCATGACATAATTCCACATTCACCCGAATAGAAGCCATTACAATTTGATATTTGGTTGTTCTTGTGTTTTATTACAAGAGTTAAGACGCATCTATCACTCAGTGTTCCCCTCCTTTGAATACAAACACTGTTAGAGGCAGAACATTCTGTAAAGCACGAGGGCAGACAGACGTTGGCATTATCAAATGGCTTCTCCCTTCTTGATAAAGTATTTACTATAAAGGTCAGCATTCTCTAAGTATAGTTCCTGAAGAAATAATCAAGAAGTTTAAATTTTTTTTAGGGAGATGTCAAGGTAAACTAATGTTTGCATACTCTCTATCTACTTAAGTGAAAAAGCAGCATAAAGACCTAAAGATATACAGAAGTGCTGGGTGTAGTGGCACATGCTTGTAATCCCAGTACTTGGGAAGCTGAGACCTGAGGATCCGGGTTCAAGGCCAGACTCAGCTACTTAGTGAGACCCTGTTTTAAAATAAAGACTAAAAATAGGGCTGAGGATATAGCTCGGAGGTGGAATGCCCCTGGGTTCAATCCCCAGTACCAAAAAAAAAAAAAAAAGATATACAGAAGTGACTATTTTACCAACAAGATTAACTTGATTATCATGCACAAATATTATATGCATGTTTTCACTCTGTAAACAAAGAAATAAACATTTATGGGGGAAAATATTTCAATTGTACCTTACCTATTAATATGTATTCAGATCTCATTTTTCTTTACTAATTTTAATGATTTTAAATACCCTTAAATTTCTTTATAATGATTAATAAACATTCTAATTCCATTGTCCTGCTTTTCACTATTATATATTACTAAATATTACTAGTTTCACTTTTTTTATTTTAATAGGGTAAGAATCAATGATTATTTCAAAACAAAACAATTTTTATCTTCAAAAATTTTCTTCTCACAAATTACACTCCCATGTCTTTTGTCTATCAACTTTTCTAGCCATATAATTATAGATTTTTTAGTTACTCTCCCTTTATGATTTGACAACATTATTACTTTTTTCTGGCATCTGTTACTGCTGGTGAGAAATTTGCTTTTAGTCCATTGTCATTTCTTTGTAGGAGATCAGGGTTTTTTTAGCATTTTATCCTTAGCTCTTAATCTTTGGTGATTTGCGGTTGTTTGTTGTTATTGTTGTTGTTGTTGGTGGTGGTGGTGGTTGCATGTGTGGTACTGAGGGTTGAAAACCACAGTGTTCTAAAACTGAACTATACTCCCATGCCCTTCTATATTTTATTTTGAGATAGGGTCTTTCTAAGTTGCTCAGTCTGGCCTGGAACTTGCAATTCTCCTCCCTTGGTCTCCTGAGTCCTGGGATTACAGGTATGCACCAAAATGCTGGGCTAGTGGTGTGCAGTTTTACCAAAATGTTCTTACATATCAATTTGTTCTTATTTATTCTGCTTCTCACTCCATGTATTTTTTCAATCTGAGAGATCATATCTATCTTCAGTATTTGAACATTTTCTGCCTTTAGCTAGAATCTACACTCAGGTCTCGGGTTTATTTTTTAACTTTCATGTTTTGAAACCCCACTATATCTTCATGCCAGTCTGTTGCTGTTTTTCTTTCTTTCTGATTTTTTTTTTTCTTTTGCAGTACTGGGGATTGAACCCAGGGACATTCTACCTCCGAGGTACACCCCTAGCCCTATTTTTTATTCTTTATTTTGAAACAGGGTTTCACTAAGTTGTAGAGGGCCTCACTAAGTAGCTGAGGCTGGCTGCAAACCCGGATCCTCCTGTCTCAGCCTCCCAAGTACTGGGATTACAAGTGTGTGCCACCACACCAGTTCTATTGCTGTTTTTCTAATGCCCTCAAACATACTTAACTGATAAAAATGAATTCTAACTTCTCCTTTAATTATTTAAAATGAAATTATATAGATACCAAAGCGCTTTATTCCCCTATTCGTTTTCTTTCTCCCATCGTTATTGTTCTTTGGTGATAAGTAATGTTAACCTGACTCTGTATATGTTTGTGCATGTGTGGGTTTAAAATCCTGTAAGAAAATTCTTCCATCTATCTAACCTGAATACAAGGTTTTGGGTTTTATTTCGCAAGCCAGTAGAAGAAAAGCCTTCTCTCTCTCTCTTTCACTTGATGGAAGTAATGGAATCACCATCAATTGCTGAATTTATTTGCATACTCTCTTATAGTTCAAAATAAATGTGTGTGCTATAGTGCCTCAAAAAGAGAACTGAAGGTGTCATTGTAAAGTGAAGTCCTACATCTGTTATTTGATAGATTTGAAACTTGTCTACAAGCTTCTTGACTTTCTTTAGTCTTAGTTATTTCATTGGTGAATGGAGACAGTGAAAACCAAATCAGAAAGTTAATAGGAGGATAAAGAACTCCTGTTACTCAAGAGTTACTTCCTGAAGAAAGTTTCCTGTAAACATCCTAAGTAGCTGTCCACTCTGCCTTTGGCAATGCCTTATGGTAATGCCTATGACTTTGTATTTTAAATAAGTAGCCTCAATGGCATGGACTGTGTGTTGAATCTGAAGAGCCTAACACAGTGCCTTGTAGAGAGTAGGCACCCAATAAAGATACTGAAAGAAATATTTGAAAATCATTTTGTAAGTGGAAAAACACTACCACTAGCTATCTTCTAGTTGTTCAAAAACTTTCATATCTCCTCTTAGGCATATTAAATCCCTTAATGTGATGAAATACATGAGTCTCATCCTAAGGTTACCAAATTATAGTTCTATTAATTCCTAAACATATCAGGAAGAACTAAAACATTAAAATTTTCCTGAATTGGCATACAACACAACCTAATTTTAGGCTTCATCTTCCACTAACTCTCTCCACAGCCTACACATGCTATGGAAGGAGCTCACATGTTTCCTCAGCTTTAAAATCTTTCCTCAAGCCTTCCCCACCCTCCAGGGAAAACCCCTTGGCTCTCCTATATATTACATATACATTTGGTGGAGATTAGTCAAGACTGTTACCACTTGGGCTCCTGATTGATGCAACATGCTTCCAGTCCTGTTTCTTAGTGACACAAAGGGCACCATCTTCTTCTTCGAATTTGTCATCCTTTTTCTTCCTCTCAACTTGAAACCTTTAATAACCTTGTTCTTGAGTAACAAAGCAGCCAAATTTGCTCATCATGTCCAGAGCGTAGTCTGGTAGTGTTTAAAAAAGGACCAGCAAATCACACTTCAGTGTCAGAATAAGAAGGCACAGGGTGCATGGATGTAGAGGCAGACATCAATGGGTACAGGACCCTGAGAAGACACTTCGTGGAGTTATGACCATATTTGAGGTTTAGATAGTATAATAATACACATCAGAGGATACCCACATGGAACAACGAACATTGACAGAATGGTCGGCTCCCACATCCTAATGCCATGACACTACTTAAGAACTCCAACAACTGGATACTAGGTAGAAAAGGAGGGGGGAAGGAAATCATAAATGATCGAGATAAAATCTGAAATGACTAAGAAAATTCTAAAATCACCACATAAGCCTGGAATTAACTAGAATAAATTTTCCAGTAGAATGGAGACCCAAATAGAAGCTTAGTTCAATGAGAGGGGGAAAAAGGAAGAAAGTCCTATTTATTGCAGATTTGTATTATGAAGCTAGACAATGTGTACCCTCTCTGACAGCTTTTGCCCCTCCACCTCTACTCATTCTTTCCCATTCTTTTTTCTTTAGTTGCTCACTCCCTCAATTCTGTGGTCCTCAATAATTCTGCCTTTCTAGTCTTACCTTACTGCCTCAGTTCCCTTGGCCCATGGCTTAACTGTCACACTTAAATAAACAATCCTTAAATTCACGTCACCAAACTCATTCTCTTTGTCAAACAAATATTTTTTCTTGCTAATCCACTGTTTCGACAGTGATTGGTGGCTATTAGGAACTGAATAATGTCACCCAAAAATCCATATGTTGAAATCTTAATTCCCTGTATCTCTCAGTGTGACTGTATTTGAATATAGAGTCTTTAAAGCAGTAATTAGGTCAAAATTAGATCAATAAGGATGAGTTCTAATCAAATATGACTATCATCTTTATAAGGAGAGGAAATTTGGGTACACACATGTACAGAGGGAAGACTATGTCAAGACAGGGGAATAAAGGACACAGAAGAATCCAACCCTTCTGAGACCTTGGTCTTAAACTTCTATCCTCCAAAATTCTGAGAAAATAAATTTCTGATATTGAAGTCCTCTAGCCTGTGCTAATTTTGTTGTGATATCCCTAGCAAACAAATAGAGTAGCTTTCAAAATTAAGTTCAAACTTGACACAAGAGCCCTCCCATCCCACATTGTTCCTCTTTCCATCATCATCTGCCATCATGACTTTAGCAAGTCCTCCACTTCACCTTCAGCAAGTCCTCCGTTCTCACTGTGCAATTTATCTGCACAATGTTACCTTTGCACAAGCAGTTGCCTTGATGAAGTAAAATAGGAAGAATAAAAGTTAGGTAGGAAGAAGACACTGGGAGGAAAGGAAAAATATAATTTTAAAATCTGGAGAGTTTTAAGCTAACTCCACCCCTTGGAAGTTTTCTTAGGAGGTCCCATATCCTAATCCCCTGAAGCCCTGCCCCCACCTGAGATTCAGGGCCAAGGTCAGATCCATCTTGAAACCTGAGGAAGAGGAGGATCCAACTTTTCCTGTGTCCACCCTCTTTTGGACGACCACCTATACCTGTGCTCCGGTCTTCTTCTAGGCTAACCCCCTCGGATATAAGGACTAAGGAGGCAAGGACTCGCTCTCTTGCCCTCCTGCTCCGTGACTCAGAAGATCTCCGCTTACCTGTTTTCCCGAGTCCCTTATTTCCCTGAATAAATACCTGCCTTTTGTTCCCGACTGGCACGTGTTAAAATTCTTTTATAACGGAGGCCAAGGACCCACGAGTGGGACCGTGTTATCCCACTACAGCCTCACATGAAATTATTATCACTGATCCTTTATTCGAATGCCTACCTGTTATTCAAAGCATTTTCCAAGCAATGCTCCTTAAAATATTTTTAACCTTTATTATGTATTTTCCACTACTCTAGGCCCCAGGAAGAAACCAGGGAACATTCCATTTAATTGTGATGCCCCTTCCCTGCACACCTCTTTTTTTTTTTTTTTTTTTTTGCAGTACTGGGGATGGAACCCAGGGGCATTCTACCTCCAAGTTACATCCCCAACCCTAATTTTTATTCTTTATTTTGAAACAGGATCTCCCTAAGTTTCAAACAGGATCTCCCTAAGTGGTGGAGAGGAGGGCCTCACTAAGTAGCTGAGGCTGGCCTCGAACCCAGATCCTCTTGTCTCAGCCTCCCAAGTACTGGGATTACAAGCGTGTGCCACCACACCCAACTTGTACACCTCTTTTTGTTAAAATAATGTAATCATTTTTCCTGTCTGACAGCCTTGATTTTTAAAAATGCCCTTATTAAGCATCTACTGTGTACTACCATTGTTAAGCCTGCTGTGGTAAGCACTGTCTATGCATTACCTCATGTATCCTTCACTGTAGCCCCATGAGAACAGTCTATTACTATTGCCATTTGACAGATGAGGAAGCTTAGCCTCAAAGAAGAAATTAAGATGACATAGGTAGCGAGTGTTGGGGCTGATCATCAAGGCTAAATTGTCAGATTCAAATCATCTTATTGTTCCTCTTTTCCTGGGAACACGTAAGCTTTTCAAGGGCCACGGTTCTGTATTTACAGCTAGCCAAGGACCTGACCACATAACAGGAAAAATAAATGAGTTTAGCCGGGCATGGTGGCACACGCTTGTAATCCCAGCATTTGGGAGGCTGAAACCGGACGATCCGGGTTCGCGGCCAGCCTCAGCAACTTAGTGAGGCATTCGCAACTTACTGAGACCCTGTTTCAAAATAAAGAATAGAAAATAGGGCTGGGGGTGTAGCTCAGAGGTAGAATGCCCCTGAGTTCAATCCCCAGTACCAAAAAAAAAATAAAATAAAATAAATGAGTTTGACTGGATAAATAAATGATGACATAAGAGATTTTTTCAACATAAATGTCTTAAATTCAGTTGAAGTAAAATGAGGAGTAATTGGATTGAAAAGTGTCGGAAAGATGGTCCAGTGTGTCTGCTGAAGAAAAAAGAATCACATGTATGTGTTTCCTCCCCCAGAGAACTTGGCAAAATTATTTGACTTCTCTGTGCTTGGGATTTTTCATCAGTGCCCTGGGTTGTTTTGGACATTAACTGAGGTACTTCAGGAGACATGTTTAGCACAGCATCAAAGACATACTCAACCAAGTGCTGACTGTGATTATTTTTTATTAGGTTGCAATTTCTGAAAGAGAGACTTGAAATGAGACTAGCAATTCATCAGATGACTTTGAGATGGAATCTTTCAGAGCAGAAATGAGTATGGCAACTTGCTCAAGGTGTTCAGAACATGGCCAGTGGAAAGCAGGGGATTTTAGCAATTTTTTCCAAGTAATCTGACATGTTGTAATCATTAAATCTCTCTTGACTACAACAGTCCATTCCGGATGATAATGTGAACATTTCACAGACAAGTTACATATGTGATCAGCATGATATATTTACTCCCACTTTGAAGAGCAGCATACGTTTCTACCCTCACTTTCCTGCTGATTCTCTCTCTTTTCTCTTGGTGTTAAATCCTAGCTAGTTTTGACTTTCAAATGGCTCCTAACCCATTATTTCAATGATGTCATTGGCTCTAGTTGTTTTTGAAACCTTGATCTTAGCCCTCATGGGTAGCATCTCTGTGAGATTTTTCTCTGTAATATATTTGACGAAATACATTAGTAAAATAAATAAAAGGAAAGAAGAAGCTGGTATTCAAATTCAGATCTTCTGATCTGTCAGTTATTTAGTAGAGATAAAACAGGTACTAAGCTAAGCTCTGTGCTAAGATCTTTCCATATATGATGAGTGAAACCAAAAAGGTCCTTGAATTCTTTGAGCTTAGATTCAATGATAGAGACACCAAGCATCAAGTAAATAATTTGAAAATTTTCTAAGTACCATGAAGACTGCAAAACTTCCTATTATAAACACTGACTTAACTTAGACAAAAGCCTTCAATAGCATAGCATCAAAAGTCTTAAGAGACTAAACAATTGAATTGCCTGTCTCTTATTCATAAAAGGTTTTATAGACATAATAATTTTATAACAAAACTCAGTATACATGTAACTGGGTTAAGGATGCTTTCTCTGATTTAGTGTTTCTTCTTTTTAATTTTTTTCTTAAATACAAATGGATATGCCCAGTACAAATACAATTTTTTTCATAACTGGATTAAGGGGAGGAATTAGCCTTTCTTTCATGCTCCCAATTCTCAAGAAAGTATTTTTCAAACCTGTTGCCCATCTGGATTATGCTGATGGTATGAATTTCTTAGAAATGATTTATATGAGAAATGAGATCCATATTCTTTCTTATTTTAGTGTAATTCCTTTGTAATGAGTGAAAGCTCATTTATAAAGAAGTGGGTTATCATATGTAACATTTAAAAGTACTTACTTGTCTCAAAAACTCTGTCAAGACATTCTAAAACCAATTTTAGAAATTTTCTGTACCACAACCATAGCTAGCTTAGATATCTCACTTATTACTTTCTCTGGGAATCCTAATAGCCTGCTAGATAGCACTCCTGGGTGAATACCTGATGTTAGGTGGTGTGAATTCCACTGACAGTTCCATGATTTCCTTCTACAGAATTACATATGACCTTCTTAAAGAGGATTTTATAAAATGTACGCTCTGCTTACTAGAATTAAACAGTGAAGTACAGGCAATCTTCACAGCCCAAGAATGGATCAGTATACACAAAGTAACCTGCATATTCTCTGATAAAAGCTCTTAGTGTGAAGCACTGATATTTGTTTATTTATTTATTTATATTTTAAAATCAGAATCTATTATTTTTTTTTCCTGGAAGATGATACAATGCCTCTGGGTAATCCATTTTCTTGATTTTTGGTCAATATCAATTTTTTTCTACACAGAGGAATTTTGAAAGGCAAAAAGTAAGTGATAAAGTCAATGGAACAAAATATTAAAAATGATGACTTAAGGTAAAGGGTATACAAATGTTCACTACATTACTCAATCATATTTTATGCTTTTAAATTTTTCAAAATAAAAAGTTGGTGGGGGTAAAAAGTTATCCTTACTGGACTTGATCATGAATAGCACACATAGTTAATTTCATGAAAGAAATTTCCACAATTAACCATTTTGAGAAAGATAATATGGCTTTGAAATATACGTAGGGATGATTTCATTTGGTGATTAGAAATGTTAACCTATGAAATAACTAATAATGCTAGTGACAAACACTATCATCATTCACAAGCTCCCCAAGTGTCCCAGGGAAGTGACAGCTGTGAAAATCCTAACGCTGTCTTGAAGGATACTCAAGAACATGACATGGCATACCATTTGCAGGAGCTTTTGTTCTGCTTCCAGGAGGATAAAGTGAAAGCCTTTCAACATATGACTTCCAAGAAGCAGACTCATGGAGAGAAAACTCTACAATGGACTCTAAAGTTGCTTTACTCACTCAGGTTCCAAAGTGGAGGCCACATGAAAGTATGTGTTTGTTATTTATCTATATACCACAGTGGTTTACCCTCCACCAAATCGATCCTTTTCTTTTTTACTATTATTCACATCTCAAACCTCATCACTACAATTTGTTAATTCATATATTTGACCAATGATTTTGACTCTTTGCTATGTATAGCACACCAAATAGGCAAGGCAGAGATTCCCAGCCCCAACTACACATGCAAATCAACTGGTAAACTTTATAAAAATGTGGACCCAGAGCCCTGACTCCACAGATCCAGATTTAGTAGGTATGGGGTGGAATATCTGTATTTTTCAAAGCTCCATAGGTAAATTTAGTGAATGACTAGTGATAAGATCCACTGAGACAGAGATAAGCAGACTCACCTGAGACCCTTTATTGGCACAAAGACTACTTGAATCTATTGACACTCTCAATCACTAGAACTTCAAGGTTTAGAATCAGACCCTGTGGAGGTAGAAGCACTACTAGAGGCCATGTATCCAACTCACCCTCCCCCCCCACACACACACATACATACACACTCAAACTCACATACCTCAACTCCTAGTTTCTCCAGCATGCCTAACAGATAAGATTTGGATTCTGTGACTTCATGTTACTCATACTCTCTGACTGTAGGAATTTCATGATTACCATGTCCAAACAGAACTGTCTTCCTCCCAATAAACCTGCTTCTCCTTACTTATCCCTATATTGGTAAAAAACACCTATATCCATGTAGTGTTTCATGCTAGAAAACTGAGTTTTATTGCTTCCTCTTCCGAAAGGTATCTCAGATCCACCCATTTCTCCCCACCATCACTGCCACCATCATCTCCCACCTGATCTAGTACAATGGCCTCCTTTCCAATCTCACTCCTTGTGCTCTTCCAATTCATCCTCCACTCAGAAGCTACCTTTTCAAAATATCAATCAGGACATGTCACTCTTTTACTCATAATCCTTCAGTTATGTCTCATGACATATTGAATTAAAGCCAAATTCCTTAATGAGGACTATATGAAACTGTGAAGCAAATCTGCCTACCTCAATATACCTATCAATTAATACTCTCAAGTCAGACTGAATTGTTTTTTAGTTCCTCAAATCAGAAAATGGTTTCCCACATCGAAGTCTTAATACACTGTTCCTCTGTCTAGAAATACTCTTCTCCAATTTGTTATCTGAGCGACCCCTTCTTGTCCTTTAGGGGTCATTTAAAGTATCCTACCCTCAGTAAGGACTTCCCTTGTCCCAGATTTCTGTTACTTTTGTTTATGGGATCTATTTGTTATGGGTTGGATTGTACTCCCTGCCTGCCCTCCACCAATTCATATGGTGAAATCCTTACTTCCAGTCCCTCTGAAGGTGATCATATTTGGAGATAGTGCTTTTACAAAGGTGATCAAGTTAAAATGAGGTCACTAGTGTGGGCCCTAATCTAATGACTGATGTCCTAATAAGAAGGGGAAATTTGGACAGAGACACACATAGAAAGAAGACAACATGAAGAGACATAGGAAAGAGATTGTCATTTATAAGTCAAGAAGAGAGGCCTGTAATGGATTATTCCTTACAGTCCTCAGAAGAAACCAAACCTGCCGATAACTTTGATTGGATTTGAAGCCTCCAGAACTATGAGACAATACATTTCTTTTGTTCCTCCAGTATGTGGTACAATTGCATTAGCCTTAACAAACTAATATACTATTCTTTTATGTCACAATATTTATCACAATTTAAAATCACATGTGTTCATTTGTTGAATGTTTTCCTCTTTCACCAGATGATAATCTTCAGGATGGCAGTAACTGCATTAGTTTTTATTCATTTATTTAACATTATCACCAATCATTGCACTAAGCGATGGCAAGAGAGGTCATGCGTACACCAAGAAGAAAAAAGAACTTATAGTGTCAAGAACAAATGTTGCATGGTCTACAGCAGATATAGGCAAACACTCATCTCCAGGCTAAATATGACCTATATTCTGTTTCATGACACCTGTGAGCTCAAAATGGGCTTCTCATTTTTAGATGGTTGAGGGGTAAAATGAAAAACATTTCTTGGCATGGGGACATTATATGAAATTTAAAGTTTAAGGTTCATAAATAAAATTTTATTGGAACATAGCCACACTTATCTACATATTGTCATAGATGCCTTCATGCAACAAAGAAGAATTAGACAGTTGTGAGGAAGACTACATTATCCAAAATCTTCACCATCTGTCCATTTAATATAGAAAAAGAAGTCTGCTGACCACTGGTCTAGAACATGTTTTCTGAGCTTTGTGAACTTCCCAGGGGTACATAACTTTAAGGTAACATAATGTTGGAAGGATACATCCTTGCATGATCAGTGTTCTAGAACATCATTATAACATAAACTAACCAGTATATTCAACTTTTTCCATCCAAACTCCATAACAAATTACAGAACAGTTCTTCTCCCTAAGAGAACATAGTTCTGATTTTATTAATGAGATTAATGAATAAAAAGTATTTGTTTATTAAAAATTTTCAATTTGATAGAATGCATGCTCTCTGATAAATGAAAGAGTTTAAATGCAAATGGAAGAGGTCATGATGATCATTACAAACACTTAACCAAATTTGCCCATTTAAAATTAACACTATACTATCATAGTAGTCAATTCTTAAATACAAATCTAGTTAATACAGGTTGACTAGATAAAGATAATAAGTAGAAGTAGTTTATGCTCATATTTTCACAAAAAGCACCATTTACCTTTGGTGGAGGAACAAACTGAACACATTCCAACCATATGGTTAAAAATAATTTTCCACATATTGAACATTTTTTTCCCTGAGAGATGATGTTTTTGACCTCTGGATAATATTCTATGGCTTTCATTAGGAAAGAATTTTCTTCTGCTAGCTGATTCATGACAAATCTTGATGTCATTTCCTAAATTGAAAAAAGAAGAATATGGTTCCTGAAACTATTTTCAAACTGATATATTACATTGATTCACATTTCACCACTTTAAACTTTTGTCTAATTCCTTAGTTTCTGTTAAATTATGATTTTGCCAGGCATGGTAGCACACATGTACCTAAGAGGCTGCGACAAGAGGATTGAAGGTCTGCAGCCAGCCTCAGCAACTTAGTGAGGCCTTTAGCAACTTGGTGAGATCCTGCTTCAAAATAAAATAGGTCCAGGTGTGTAGCTCAGAGGTAGAATGTCCCTGGATTCAATCCTCAGTACCACACACACAACCAAAAATATACAAATAAAAAATAAATAAAACTAAGCTTCTGCAATATATATATATATATATAAAATGAATTGGGTTATAAAGTTATAAATAACTAGCCCTGTAAAAAGTTTCCTCAATATAAGAAACATCATTTTCATTGTAATATGTTAATGTCTCCTGCCTATAGGAGTCCATGTCACAATAAATTTGCATTAGTTGTTTTATAAAATTAGATATGGTTTAGGTTCAAATTTGGTACATTTTATTACAATAATCATGGACTATACAAACATTTAGACTGGACTCAGTCATTGGGGCTGTCATATTCACTAAGGTCTAAATCTTCATTATAACTCTGACTTACAAACCAGTAGATTCTGTATCACCTGGGAGCATATCAGGAATGGGGAATCTGAGATACACCTAGTTCTACTCAATCAAAATCTCAACAAGACGCTCAAGTAATCAATCTGTATGTGTATTAAAGTCTGAGAAAAGCCAATCTAAATTCTTAGCTCCATTGAGTACCTGAATAACACCACCTTGCTGAAGAGCAGTAACTAATAGAAACTAAATCCCTGAATCCAATCTCTGTTAGACTTAGCTATATAGAAGTTCAGGAAATTGACTTTGTTCAATAATAATTCTAAATGCTAAATAATAAAAAGTTAGTGAGGAAATGGAAGTTGCCTTTCACCAGGACCACCAACACCACCATCTTCTTAAAAGCAAAAGTATTATATAATACACAAAATTAAATCTTCACTGACCAAGCAAAGAAAACAAACCAATATTTGCCTTACTCCCTAAATGCTGCCCCTTGTTTATCCCAGTATTGTGGAAGTCGTGTATAAATGTTACACAAACATCACTTGAAATTTTAATAGTGTATGAGGATAGTTTATGTGGGACTTTTTCTTTTCTGGCCAAAGTGAAATATTTCCCAGTACTATTAAAAAGTTTACATCAGTCTCTGATAGGAATTTTCGGGAATATGTACATACATACATAATCTTTCACTCATTAACCCTAGTTAAAATCTTTAAAAGTTTTTAAAATAACAGCAAAATCCTATAAATTGATATGGCCCTGTTCCCTGTTATCTTATCCTTTCCAGTTAATGAGATTCTGGGAAAGCTGCCTTTATGCAGCAAAAAACCCTAAGCATGTGTTCCTGACATGTCTGATCCTTCAACAACACAACCTCCTACCCACTTTAGCTCATTCTCCTGCATGGTTACATGACTGAGGTCAACTGAAAGGATGAATCTGAAAACATTAATTTTACCAGGACTCCTAAATCAGATTTTGATTGTCACCCTTGTTCTAACTACTTAAGCAGAGCATAACTTGTGATTCTAAATGAAATACTCATTTTAGAGGTATGTTTTACCTATGTGAATTTACTGGCTAGGTCTCACTATAAAGCTGTAAAAATTCATACACAAGGATTCACACACACGCACACACACACACACACACACACACACACACATAGTGTAGAAGATTCGATAAAATTCATGGGATCTATAAATAGTTCATATAGATTCATTTTTCCATTTATGATTTCTGGACCCAAATATGTTTGTTGCACTCAGTATACCTATTGAACATTTTTATATTCTTCTATTTTCTGCAAAGTGTTACCTTTGAAGGATAATTTATTCTATTAAAATATAAGTTTGTTACTTGGAAATATGAGTATATATAAAGTAAAATACTATTTACTTGACCAATAGTATCATTTAGAACACCTCTTAGAGATCCATTCAGTGCATTTTTAAATAACATACAACTTAATGATGGCTTAATTCCAGTGTTATTTAAAACTCAAGAAATCTTTTCTGAGCAAATAAATTCCTTACTTTGGATAGCTTATATGCTATTGTGTTAGAATATTTGTAAGCTATATGTAGGTCAGAAATTATCACTATTTCTAATCCATCATAAATTAAAATTAGTTTCATCTGCATTATTTTATTATTTCCTTATTTGTGATTACTTCATTGAGTTATGCAATTAGACATCTATGAATTATACTTATATAAGCATAATATTTAAATGTAGAAATAAATATGAATCCTTAAAAGGAATGATAGACTGTGAAACTATTGTATAAACAATTGTTCCTGTGTGCATGAGAGGCACTAACATACAGCAACATCAGCAAAGATTCACTGCCACCATCAGATAGATACAGAGTTTTACCCTGGCTCTAGGATTTATTAGCTGTGCAACTCTATTCGGAAAAGTCCTTAACTTCTATGATCTTGGATACCTCATCTATAAAATAAATATTTACCTGATATTCTCACATCTACTAATGCAGTATATTTTGTTACAACCGAGTTATAAGCATTAAATTTTAGGTCATACATTTCTGAGGTGAAAGAAGGTATTTTTCAGAATCTTTACCAGGGCATAGACTGTTTCAAAGCCTTATAATTCTTTGACACCCAAAAGAGTTTAATTAATAACACTAACCAAAAATCTTGTAGAAATGACAGATTCTTTAGGTAAAAATATAAAATGTATAGTCAATTTAAATTACCATTCTAAGAAAATATTTTTGGAGATACTTTCACAATTACCCAAATCATTTACATAATACAAGAAAAAGCTTACTTCAAATATGTGTGT